>JAHWXV010785761.1:0-12582 GCA_024586415.1 Phrixothrix hirtus
GTATTTTAAAATATTGTTATATTACATTGTCGCAAGGAGATCATGCTAGGCAGTCTCGTTGCTGACGTCATAACCGAGTGGGTGTCTGCGCGTAAGTACAGCATAGTATATTCCCACCACGATTGTAATCATCAAAATAAGAGAAAGTAATAACCGTGACACATTATGTAAGTGGTAGTTTCCTATAACAAATAATAAAAGTAAGCAGGTATCAAAATATTAAAAAGGAAAATATGTATATATACTATAATCAACAATATAAGTATTATGAATAGAAAAGCTAATTAATTTCAGTTGAAAATAAACTAAATTATGTAAAATGATATCGTATATCTTGTTCTTAAATCTAGCCAAACTACTATTAAATTATAAACTAAAAAAAATAGTTAAACTAATATAGGATGATAATATCCCCATCGTTCTTTAGTTCTGTAATTTATGAGAAATTAAACATGATAGTAACATACAAATTTTACTTACCAAGTTCGCAGTCATCGTCTGTACACAGAAATTGGATGACTTGATTGCAGCTCGTGCACTTCACCACCAAATAAATATGCTTATGCTTGCTCTTAACTTGGTCAACTTGAATTTTGTTTTTAATATGATATAACAGTCTTCACTTGGGCACCTACATCATCTTCACTCACAACTAAATCGTATTGATATATGCACTGGTATATAATTGAATATCGTTAGCTACTGATGCTATTAGGAAATCTATATCTATATATAAGTAAATAAAGTCCTTGAACTACATTTGTTGTTAAAGTCCAAGGCCAATGTGAGATCAAAGTCCGAGGATAGATATGATATCAAAGTTCAAGGACAGGTGTGAGGGCAAAGTTCAAGGTCAGCTATTAGATCAAAGTCCAATGATTTTATTTACTTAAATATTTCCGAATAAGATCAGTAGCTAACGAAATTCAATTATGTTTCAGCATCTGTATCGATGTAGTGTGGTACCTTCCGTAACAGATGTAGACGTGGAGATAATCCCCGATTGCGGGTTGGAATATCTGGGATAGTACAAGGAATGCTTCTTACATTTGTGTAGCATCAAACACCTCTTATGCTATAAAATAGAGCCTAGAAATTCATTATTGGTCGAAAGCTGCACTAGATGTGATCAAGTCATGCAATTTTCCTATATAGACAATCACAGTGAACTTGGCATATAATTTGTTTCTATTTTCGTATTCTTTTAATGTATCTGAACTTGTAAATGTCAACCCTAGGCTAAACACCACCATCGAGCTGATGCTGTGATAATATAGCTTCTAGCTCTACTTTTAAGATGCATGCACTTATAAAAAAAGATTGTAAAACAAATTTTGGTTTTATTTACTATAGAAGTAATTATATAGTGAACAAATATCAAATAATACAAAAATAATGTTGTTGGAAGTTACAAACATAGATTATTTGTGATAAGTCGAACTTAAACATAATATAACTATCAATGCTTTATTAAACTATTATTAAATAGTGAAAATGCATGAGCTAACATAAAATAATGCGGATACAAGTTAAAACTGCAGATTCGTTATGATACATCTAATTTAAACATAATGCAACTATTAGTATTTTATTACCTCACTACATAATTCCTAAAACAATCCTTACACGTCGTCACTCACCCCTATCCACCAGACAATGCATCTGTTTCACTACCGCTATGTGCATCCCGCTGTAGGTTTTCGAGTACCTCACTAAACTTTGCCGGCCAAAACTTCTCAACACATTTTTTTAAAGAAAAGAAGTTCGTTTTAAAACGTTGTAAATATTAAGAATCGAAGTTTGCAGGAACCTTTCCCAAAATTCCTACTAAATATGCATCAAAAGGATCATCATCCTCAAAGCGACGCTCATACTCAGGTAGTAGGGGCTTGTGGATCTAAAGACCTGGTGCAAAAAACTGCGCGATTTGATATAAAAACAACAAAAACAGCATTCTACTTAACAATATTGAATTAGTACTGAAGTTAAAGTACATATGATATATATATATATATATATATATATATATATATATATACACTTATCGTTCAAGGTTCTGGTAAAATCCATGACCTACACTTGGGTTATTGACCTGCCCTTATGTCAGTCAAGGTTACTCCTCTATTGTCTCCCCACGAAACTTCCACTCCCCCTTTACCTTCCGTGTCGCGGGGCGAATAGGTTTGCGGGGGGATTTTGGAGGAGGTGAGGTTTCGCGAGGAGACGAATGGGTATAACCTTGATTAACACACAAGTCCATGACCTGATCTTGACCCAATTGTGGGGGAAGGACGTTGACCTTATCTTTTGAAATATTCCTGAGGTATGTACATTATTTCTCGCACTTTCAAATAATTTGAAATCAAAAGAGTGGAAGAAAGTAAAATTACATGACTTTGATATTGACAGATCATTCGATCTATCAATGTATGTTTCACAGTAAATGCTATTTAATTAAACTATTTATGCATCAAGGAAATTATGTAGATGATAACGTCCGGAGAGCGATGAATTCATCCCTAGGGCCTTAGGTTCGAGTGATGAATGTACTATAGAAGACAAATTAAATGACAAGAAGAGGTTTTCCGAATGTAAAGTAGATTGCATAACTTAAATTAGGCGTTTTTAAAAACGCCGCTACTAAAACTGAGATATTTTCTCAAGGTTAAATGAAATATATAATTTAATCAGTTAGTTCCGTAGTTGTAAATTGCAAGGGATTTAAATATTTGGGTATTTATTCTCTAAATTATTAGTCGTGGTAAAGAACGTTTATAGATTATTTCAAATTTATCTTATCAATGTAAAATGCTCTTCTGATGTTTTTACCAATATTTTAAGTATTATGTGTAGATACATTTTTAGAAGAATAGCATCTGTAAGGCTACCCAAATTTCGTCTATAAATAAAAATTTTCAAGTATTTTTATTATTGTGCTAAATTAAATCAAATTAAGTGGCCTTGTTGGACACTAATCTACAATAAATACATATTTTAATTTTTAAATTTAAACACCTACATGAAAAATACTTATTGACTGTCCTTAAAGTCGAAAAGATAGAAAATATAGGATTTAATGAATTATATAAATAATTAAAATTAATAAAATTTTCCTAATAACTGGCTCAGTTTTAAATAATGTGTCAGAAATAATAAGTGAATATACGAACCGTAAATCATATTAACGTATTTTATTTAAAATGGAAATAAATTTGAGATTAATAGTTTTGTTATTATTGTTTTTTTTATTATATCTCAAAATCAATAGTGGCAAAACAAATGTAATGGTTTTCAATAGGAAAGGTGAAAAGGAAATATGTCAGCTGATGTTGGGTGGCGAGATAATTGAGAAAATTGAAAAGTTTGCGTACCTTGGCAGAATGTTTGCGAATGATGGGCAAGTAGATAGTGAAATTAAAAACAGAGTGAATGCAGGCAGGAGAATAATTGGCAGTATGTGTAAACAGTTGAGTATGGAAGCAAAGAAGGCTGTGTACAATAGTGTATTTGTTCCAACTGTTTTATATGACAGTGAGACTTGGGTATGTTAGAAGAAGCATATGAGTAAAATAAACGCCGCATGTATGAGGTACCTAAGAGCTGCATGTGGCAAAACGAGACGTGATGGATACGTGCCGGGTGAAGGAGACACTTTCTGAACTGTACGACAGAAGTGCGTTAAGATGGTTTGAACATGTGGAACGAATGAGTAATGAACGCTTAACAAAGGGAATATATGAGGCAGGTATGAATGGAAAACTAGGTAGGGGTAGACCGAGAAAGAGTTGGCTCAATATGATTGAAGAAATTGTAAAAGAAAAGAGAATAAGGTGAACCAAGAATAGGAGATCTTACCAAAAACGTTGTATGAATTTAATGGAAGCAAAAGAAGTGTGTAAGGAGAGAAAGGAATGGAGAAAAATAGAGAATGGGTGATAGTAGAGATAGTAGAATTGGTGGGTAATAGTAGGATGGTGTGGATACTGTAGAGTGCTTGGAGTTGTGGTGAAGGGTGGTGGTAGTGAGAGAGGATTGGCGCATAGGTGCATGCAGTGGTCGAGAAGGTAGAGGCTTGGTACGGGGGTTTGCCTACCCTGCTAAGGGAATGGCATAAGTGGTGCTAGTAGTAGTAGTTTTATTATAATTTGAGCTTCAAATTTAAAATAATATACATATATCAATATCGTTATTAAGATTAGTATTGACAATCCAGAAAAGGATTTAGTTCTAAATAATGAAAATGTTCATTCTTGTATTAGTGAGATGAACTTTTTACTAGGTAGCATCAAAATTTGTACTGTTCATAAAACTACTGAACTTTTAAAAACATCTCCAAATATGCTTATATGGCAATCAAACTTATGTAAATATAACTACAATTACAAAAAAAAATGAATTTACAGCTGTACAGGGTATCCGCGATATAAAAATCATTATTTAAACACGTGTAGCCAAACCCGTTGCGAACATGAATCTGTAGGAATTTTTAGTCTAATGTAAATTTTCGCGTAAAAATTCATCATGGATACAAACCCGTAATATCCTTTACTTAAATACATAATATAACTGTTTTTGTTGATAAAATATCATGTTATCTTTACTATTGGAGTACTTTATCTATTCAATAGTCGAACATATTTCTTTAAATCGTTTAAATGTATTTGTATGTGGTAAAACACTATTGCTTATTAATTATAATTATTTACGCATTAATTATTATAAACTTATTTGATAAATATATTAAATTGATATAATTTTTATTTACATTAATTTGTACGAACATAGTTTTTACTGAATATAAATTACGCAAAATTTTAATGAAATTCATTTACGTTTAGTTTTTTAACTATTTTCATAAAATTTCAATTGTACACAAGACAATCGAGTGCAAATATTAATAAAATAAATATATTTATCAAAAAAATTTAACATCGTATTAAAGCGACTTTGTGAAAGTGAAAGCTATTTAAAAAAAATGTGTTCGTAACCAATAATACAATTATATACATATTGTAATGAAACTAGTTAATTGTTTGTAAATGTTTATTTATATTCACTAAAACTACAATTATTTATGTACACTTAATTATTTAAATATTTATTTCACAATCCACTAACAGCAAACATTTACATTTCTATTTATGTATATTTATATTTATATTCATTAGTAACTTTCAGCACAAGATTCTAACAAACACTAACTAAGAGAATTTAATGTACTGTTTATATAGGAAAGATAAATTCTAGAACAATACTGAAGAATATTCCAGAATATTACCCATAATAATGATGTAATAAATTGTAATTCTATGACTCATTCCTGACCAAATTGAATTGACAGATATCGGTAACTGCAATGAGTCATTTGGGGATTACACCGTCTATTTTATTCTCGAAAAAGGTACTGGATGTTTCTAGAATCTTCCATCAGATTTATATTGTTTCTAATTTTTATTACAATATTAAAAATATCTATTAGTAAAAACTTTGTTTTTATTTTAAAGACTTTATAGACTTGCACAATTAACACAGACTAGAACTTTTAAGGAAGAAAATAAAGCTTTTTTTTTAAACAGTAATTAGTGGGTTTTCTTAATAACGTCTGGGGACATCCATTAATGAAGTCATATGCGTCATACCGAAGCCATTGGTTGAGCTTCAGCACTGGATGAAGATGTATAGTTGACCAGCCATTTCTTGTTAAATACAGTAGACTAAATTAAAAAGCAGGTGCGGGTTGAAAACTTTAATTGCAAACATTTCGAAAAATATGCAATTTAGGCTCGTTTGCGTCATTCTCGGTTAGATCTAGTTAAATTTTTTATTAATGATTGTAACCACAATTGTTTCTATGGTAATAAAACAAAGATTAACTCAAGCGTGTATGATGCAAATGGCTCTTAGACACATAGTTTATAAGCGGGTTTTGTCGCGCATATTAAGATGTGTCTGCTGTTAAAGTAATGTCCCTTATATCGAGGCACCCTGTATAATTTGATTTTGATGAATTTAATGAAAATTTAAAATGCATAAATAATATAATGAGAAATTGGGCGTATTCATAATTAATCTAATAATTTAAATGGTCTTCAAATATAAATTTGGGTGAAGACCATTTAAATTATTAGATTAATTAAAATGCATAATTTGCAAAAAAAGTGGCAGGCGCAGTTTTTAATTCATTTCAAAAACTATACAAACTTCTACTAAATTAATAATAATCGCTATTTGTGTATTAAGAACAGAAAGTAGCACATTGTCGCTCGAAACAACAAATTGACAGTCAAAAGTAACAATGTCACTTTGCACTCTAATTATACACACAACTTTTTCTACAATCGCATTCTTGCTACCAAATTCTAAATATTGAACTTTATTTAACAATGTTTAATTGGTATAGAATAACAATAAATGAGTTATTCATTTGTTACCATGGAAGACTTAGTAACTATACTATAAATTTTGTTGTCTGTGTTAATTATAATTTGAAATATCATTAGTCATGGCAAGTCTGATATGATGTTTTATCGAGAGAAAAACCTTCTTTGCCGCTCTAGAGCGGAAATGTGATACTCCTCAAAACACGACAATTTTGCGTTGATATTAGAAAGCGTGAAAGCCTACTTATAGCGATTGTAGGAAACCATATTTTACTATGTTTTATACAGGGTATCCCAAAAGTAACCGGCGGCATCACGAACACTGTGGATACCTGATGTACTGTAGTGCAAATTGCCTTATGAATTTTTTTCAGAATCTTATAGTTTTCGAATTATTAATCATTATAGAATTAATTCCAACCTTGGAGCGTGCCCTGTGCTAATAGCAATATCGTTGCCTTTGATACGCAGTACTCATCGGTATAACCTGAAGAAGATAAAGTTAAAAGATTTTATAATACTTTACCTGACATATTTTAGAACTGAACTGCGTTTCTCCACCACTAACCTGTGAATCTTACGGATAAGCGAAACATTCAAAAATAACTTTTTTGCACTTTCGGGACTAAAACGCCACTTTTAGTCACCTGTTTCCGTGACAAATCACTTTGAATCTCAACGGCATAAAAGTTTACTTTAGTTTAAAGGGAGATACAGTAAATTTAATCCCGCTCACCATGGCAATAACACAAATTAACCAATCAAAATTACATATTGCTGAAAGCGTTTCTATAGTGCTCCGTAAATTAAATTCAAATAGCATTTGCCTTGAAGCATACATTAATAAATCGAATGATCTGTCAATTTCAAAATCATGCAATTTTACTTTCTTCGACCATTTTGATTTCAAATTTTTCGAATGTGCAAAAGATAATGTATAAACCTCGGGACTAAAAGTACTTTTAATCCCTCGAGAGATTATTTCTCTCGCTTTCGCTTAAGAAATAAACTTTATCTCTCGCGATTAAAAGAAGCATTTTAGTCCCTTGGTATATAATATACTATTGTAAAGCAAAACAAATAAATAAAAAAATATATTATCCGGTTGTAATTTTAGGGAATAATATTGTTACTAGTCTACGTAAAAAGAATTGGATGCTTTGTTTTAGAATATGTCCATTGAACAAGTTACAAATTTTAAAAGAAAACGAATTGTATTAATATTACGTCTGACATTTAAAATAAAACAATTTAGAAGCTCGTGTTTCTAATAAATAACTTTGGTAGCTAGCAACAGGAAACAATACTTTTAAAAAGTGAATATTAAAATGTAGCGACCTACGCAAAATTGTTGGTTCACAGGAAGTAAACAAGGTTAAAGAACTTTAATAGCTCAAACTAGTACACACGTCCTGAACAAAGATTACATGTCTTATAATCAGTATTAACTTACGGTCGTGGGCTTTTAGTATAGTTCAATTCATAATTTCGTTTATTTAGTAGACAGGATTGTATTTAGAGTAAATTGTACCATTTACATTCTCAAAATTTAAAAATAGTTTTTGAAAAAACATTATAAGGTGCTCACAGTTTTCATGATGCCGGTTAGTTTGGGACAACCTGTATAAGCAAGTATTTTTTTAGAATTTTAAAACTTATTAATAGTTTGTGAATATTGACTTTAACTGTAAGCATAAATAAGATGTATACACGTTATCAAATAGAAATAGTAATATGGTGAATAGTGTTTTAAAGATTAATAATGCGTCCAGTACCCTCAATTTTCTATTATTTTCGTTAAGACGTCTGACCATCGATTTAACTAAATTTTCACTAGTTTGTAGACCCCTACATCTGTCCCATACCCTTTGTGCGTGATATTATAATTTTTGGGGGGTTTGCAAACGATTTGTGTTTTCAACATCATTCCATTCCTGTACATAAATTTTCGATCAGATTAAGATCAGGTGATTTAGATTTCTCGGGAAATGTAGTGATAACGCTAAACGCGAATACATATTTGCGACAATTCTCGCGTGTTCTTATTATCAATATAAATTAGCAATACCGGAAGTTTAATCAATAAGACATTTATAAAGACCTGACAAACTTTAAGAGTGAATAAAATGGTGCGGGAATGAGACATTCGGCTGTAAAATAGTGATGTAAATAAATTTTGGTCCATTTACGTAATAACAAAATTAAGTAAACGAACCTAGAGTACCTTTATAAAGTAAAAATTATTTATGTTAAGTAAAACAAAGGAAATGCTAGAAATGCAAGCATTCCAATATATTCCGTAATACGTAAATTGGTTAATAACCACTCAAATTGAATGTGGATTGTTGTTATAACCTATAAAATAAGTTAAGAAGCAATCCAAGATAAAATAATTAAGAATTAAGCATTTTAAATTAATTATGCAATATTGCATCAAATTAGGTAATGTAATATACAAATGCATGACGCTGCAGTGTTATCAAAGCCGGTAAAGCGTTAGACAAAAAACCGGAAAGAGGGAATACAGTCAGTTAACTATAAAAGGACTGCATTTCCATAGCAAAAACAGTACTTGTACGAGACTCGACACAGAGATTTACTCTGTGGAAACCATACCAGACCGATCAAAACTTCTGTGAAAGGGAATCAGCTTAGTTAACCTAAGGGAGGTTTCCCGTTACCGAGATCTAAATTTAGACCAATCTACGCTGTTAGGTAACAGGGTTTATCCGATTCCTAGAGCGTCTCAACCCCTGTGGCCCTCTTGTTGCTAGGTAACCGAGTGCCACCGGCGCTGTTTACCCCGATCTCGTAAGCAGATAGCTCTTGGCCCAACATGAATAAGTTACTAGGTAACAATTTAGGTTCGACGACAGGCGTCGCTAGCGTACCTGTGCCTCAAATTGTACCGGTAGCGGAGACGCAGGTACCCATAACTTCCGGACGTTTCGTCGCTCGGTAGCAATCTGCCAAATACGCCTGACGTCACGACGTCTCATCATACCATGTAGTAAAGATCACGGGCACAACGAGACGCCGTCCCATTAAATACTCATTCTGGTCTTCTACCGTAATATTACGTGCGCAACTACACTCGCAAGCGATGCGGTTGTGCTAACAATCCAGGGTTTACTAAAGTTGACGCGTTCAATATTGAAAGAAGGACTTGTTTATAAGTTATTCATTGTATTAATAAATTTAAGTTCTAATTTTCCAATAGATTATTTATACAAATTAATCCTTATTTTATTTTTTTTACTTTAATAAATTGTTCTGTAAATAATCTCGTTCTTATTATTATTATTTCATAATTAAATTGAGAAATCCAAACAATTAGAAAATAGTTACCGTGAATGTTCGTATCATACTAGAGGTTGAAATTGCGTCAGACTAATAAATGACGTCAATTAAAAAATTTTTATTTCATAGGAATTACGACTTGAAACGAAGGAAATTAAGACAACAGCATCCGCGCAAATCAGAAGAAGATCGTCTCCGCGAACTAGGCCCGCGCGACTGATTTATCATCGGCAGGATATAAATTCCTTAATTGTCTTTGCACTCAGTAAACCATAGTGAAACGGCACAAATTAATTAACTCTTATAATGGTTGTATTCTAAACCAGTCACACAATTTCGCCTAGCCCATCAGAGAACATCCACCCCCACATACTTAAAGTAACACGACCACTGTGTTTCAACCTTAAAACATTTTCTATTTCATACCGCGTATTAGATAATCGCCATAATAGTTTATTAGATCCCGTGTTCGTTTTAAGTTCTTTCTTATCAGAAAATATAACTGATGCCCAATTTCTGTTTACACTTTGTTGAGCAAAAGTTAGTCTTCTGTGAGCATGATTTTGAGTGATATCGCATTTTATAGCAGATCTTCAATAGTGTAGGCCACTTTGGTGAAGGCAGCGCACGACTGTTCAATGCTGCAATTCAAATTTAAATATCCTTTACTTCACCTGAAGCACCAAAATTCAATTTACGATTAATAACATTAGTTTCGTCAACCTTTGTTAATATTTTGCGTCAAGCAGACATCACAGATTAAGCTTAATTTATGACTTAGTAGATATCAGACACGATATTGAGAAAAATGGAACGATAAAGCAAAAATACATTGTTATAGTGTCATCAAGTAGTTAGTTATGTTTATGAAAGACAAAATCATTTCGACAAATAGACGAATCGTTAAAAATGAGTAAATGCACAGTAGGGGATAGATGAAGATCATATTGAATAAATATTACAAATAGGCCGTCCAAAGAAATTAAATAATCGAGAAGAACGTAAAATTCTCAAAAAAATATAAGGAAATCGTTAGGAAAGTGCCCTAATATTGAATGTAGAATATTTAAAGAAGAAGACACAATAAGCAGTCTATTAAAAAAACATCGTTGCAATGGCAGGGCACCGTGAAGAAAGCCGTACGTAAACTAAACAAATCGTAAAAAAGATTGGACTTTGCTAAAGAATGAAAGAAAAAAGAAGAAACCTAGTGGAATAATGTTATATTTACGGATGAGGACAAACAATTTTATAGTATTGATTCGATTCGATCATTATCAATATACTTCTTAATATTTTCAACTGTACTCTTACTTATTTTTAACAGTTCAGCTTTTTCTCGATATACTTTTTGTATTTAGTAATGATAAACAACTAATTGGCGACATTACAACGATCTATTTTTGTCAATTTTGTCAATATTTTTCGCAATACTATGCCTGATATCCACAAAGCACTACTTAAACAAAGTTCTAGGATATCTGTTAGGCGCTATGTTTCCAAATAATATAAATTGTAATAACATCAGATCACTTGAAACGCCTTCTTAGCGTGAGTAAACTAGTCGCGTCTGATTTTTTTTCAAGTTCAAATTTTGGAATTGTTTACTTCAGTACACGATATGCAAAAAACCAACGAATAAAGAATATTAAGGAAGCGCCATTAGCTATCAAACTTACGGTACGTGTGTGTGTCCAATTTTCAAGCACTATCTGTAATAGACACCATTATGGTCATAGGACCGTTAAGTGTCAAGTCGTGGAAATTTTTATTAATTGTTTATGCAATTTTGAGTATATTTATTTATAATTAAATGGAAATCATGGGAGAATGTGCCACTTACAGTTACACTAATTCGTGTTAAAAAGCACCGGGATTGTTGTTTAACAGATATGTTTTTATATTGGTGATTGTTAGGTTACCGAATAATATCGTTACTTTTTGATAATATTTAACAACTAAAAGTGTTTTGAATTTATTTGCTTACTGCGTATATATTACAAAGTATATTGATGCATTTTTCATAATGTTCAATTGATAAATTTAAAATAAGAACTATTTAAAGTCAAAATTTTCTTACCGCGTAATGGTTGTTTATGTGTTCATAGGCGTGCATAAATTAATTTGTTACGATCTGTTATTAATTTTAAGTGCGTACACCAATGATAGACTAGTAAACACAAATTTCACGTTTTTAACACATGCGCTAACGCCGCCATTATGGGAAGAGGAGTTGGACACAATTTTACGTGTTTTGGGCGTTTTCTTTGTATGGTTTATTCATTGCAAAAAATAATATGCATAAAATCAATTGGATTTATGCTTCTTTTAACTAGTATAGACGATTTGAAATATTCAAATAATATTGGAGTAATTGCTGTGTCCAAATATAATTCGAGCCACTGTATATATCTAGGTATTTTTTATAAGCTAAACATGTATAATTACGAATGCCTTTTCAAATTTATAGTTGGAAAACGAATTTACTTGTTTTAAAAAGGTAACTAGTAAAATTATGGGTTTAAAAACTGGTAACTGATACCATGTGCATGCAGTGTTTATTTTGCCGTCGTATTAATAACAGCACTAACTGATATTATTATTTTGGTAAACAATTTAAACTAATTCAAAACATTTTAATGAAGGACATTCTATAACGACCGAACTAAAATTTATTGCATTCTTAGAAATTAAGACCACATGGGCATTTATAAGTAAGTAATGTATACAAATATAATCTTTTTAAATAAATAAAATGCAAATATGTTTAGTTATTTATCTAGCCTAAAACTAAAAATCAAATACGTATTGTAACGAAACTAGCTAATTGTTTTACAATGTTTATTTATATTCACTAAAATTCTACAAGTAACTATGTACACTAATTTATTTTAAATATTTA
>JAHWXV010785902.1:0-10998 GCA_024586415.1 Phrixothrix hirtus
TTTACATTGGTTATAAGAAATTTTGTAAACACCACTTTTATCCAAAATATTAACTTCATCTTTAATTTTAGAAAAAATATTTTTAATGTTTAATGGTGTTATCTAATTTAATGACGATTAATTCTTTAGGTACCATGGTGGTTCCAAATTATTTTAATTCAATTCACCACACAACAACGTATTCTTTAAACGTCAATATTTCGAGTATTTGTAGCGTTGATTCATCAGTGTGGAAACCTTACAACTCAATAATTTACACTAAATAACAACGCAACTAGGCTGAAAATTGTAACTTGCAATATTGCAGAAACTATGCGTTAAAGAAATCCATAAGAAAATTGTTAACTGCTTTATATAAACACCGTATCTGCATTTTATTATCTAATAAGTCAAATAGTGAAATTTTTATTTTAGTTCAGAAGTATTATTTTTTTATGGTCTTTCCAAAATTTGTTTTTTAAAATAAAACCATTTAATAGTTCTTTAAAAAAAAATTTATTTTGTTAGAATTGGCATCTGATGTTTCGTCGATTTTATATATCGACATCTTCAGGCACATGTCTGAAGTTAAAAATTTTTTATATTATTGAAGTTGTTTTTTTTAATACAGATATTGTAAATGTAAATTAATTTAATATTTTCGTTTCATTTTAACTATGCTGCCGAAAATTGTTTTAAATAAGTATGGATGTTTCTAGTCATAAAATATTTGAGTTGTGTTTGTAACTAGAAACATCCATACTTATTTAAAACAATTTCCGACAACACAGTTAAAATCAAACAAAAACATTAAATTAATTTACATTTACAATATCCGTATTAAAAGAAACAACTTCAATAATATAAAAAATGTTTAACTTTAGAAATATGCCTGAAGATGCCGATATATAACATCGGCGAAACATGTCACCAATTCTAACAAAATAAATTTTTTTTTAAAGAACTAATAAATGGTTTTATTTTAAAAAACAAATTTTGCGAAAGACTATAAAAAAAATAATACTTCTGAACTAATATACTTATTCAATCCCAAATATATTTATGGACCACTTATTCCTGTTCTATTTTTATAAAAATTCAATATAAGTTTATTATCTTAATAGCTATGAGGGGAACTAACTGTGAAATAAAAAATATTAGATATTTATATTTTTCAACATAATCTTCCTTAACTTCAAAACATTGGTGCGATCCGTTCTGTAACAACTTTATACCTTTGGAAAAAATTAATCGCTTTAGTCTTAAAAGAGACATCAATAACTTTCTTCAATTGATCGTCGTCTAATGACTGACATCCGAGGATGTTTTTAAAATTGCTAAATAAAAAGTCATATTTAGATTGCACAGCAGGTAGTCCAATTCAAAAACGTTAATTCGTAAAGAACGGTGTAGATTTCGTTTGGTTTGTGGACACCTGCAATATCGTAAAAAAATGGGGGAATTTTCATGAGCAAACTATTAAGGTATTTTTGATTGATAATTTTATCCAAAGTTTTTGTGTTATAGTAGATGACCGCAATTCACAATGGCCATGAGATTTCTACTAAAAGTTGTGTGAGCTTTTTTTGATGAAGTAGAACACTTATGGACCAATTTTATAGACACCGGTCTAGGAGAAAACGTCAAAATCGACTTCTGAAGGTATTGTTGATTTTTATAAATTTCCTACTTAGGCAACTTTTGCTCAAGAGCCAACAATAATGGAACGCATCCTTGTGAAACCTTACTTGTGCTTAATTTATCGTGAAGACTTGTCAAAACGCTGACTCAAATGCATTCAATGGTTTTAAGTTGGTGCCTGAATGTCTTTGACTTTTTGGGCTATTTTAGCTGGATTCGCCAGTTCATTAACAAATTTTGTACAACACGAGAAAAAATAACAGATCGAAATCAGATAAGACTACATTTCCGCCAAAACACCCTAACAGTAAATTTTTAGGATCAGTAACGCTATACACAATTAAAAAATAAAAGAAATCATGGGTTCGCTAAAAACTTCAAGAACTTACCTCGCGTATCTGTAAACAAAATATTGCTAATTAAATGCGAATTTGAAATAAAAGATTTCGTCGATGGGGACTGATTAAAAATGATTTAATGTAGAATAATTATTGCTACGTTGCAACATGTATAGTATACACAATTCTGTAGTCTAAATATATTGAAATTAATATGAAAGTAATTTATATTGCATTGATATTAAATAATACTTAAAAAAGGGCCCTTTAGTAATGAGCCAAAAATAAAGTAATGGAGTTGACGTAACCGCAAAACAATGTAGGTCGAAAAGATTATTAAAAAATAGCGATTAATTACCTTTCGTTTTTAAAAAAGCAAAGCAAATAAAAAATAATCTAAAAATCGAAAGTCTTAAACGGTACCAAATAAATTGTTTTTAAGTAAGGCAGGAAGAAATATAATGATTTAAATAAACATATTGCAAAAAATCTTCCTAGTTACTACATTTTCGCAAATTCTTATCAGATATCATCTTTAATAAATAAAAACGCAAGAAAAAATTCTTTAACTGCCTTGTAGATCTTTACATTGGATAACAAGTTCATAAATAGCAAAATTATAAAAGTTACTGGCAAGGAGTAATATAAATTTGTAAGTTAATTAAATACAATTTGGCAAGACTATAACAGAATTAATTTATTATACATACAAATGCAAGTGAGTTGTAAAAATAAGAATAAATTATTGTAACCACGGCAGTTAAGAAAATTAAATACGTCTTGCACTTTCAGGACTAAAACGCCACTTTTAATCACTTGTTTTCATGACTAAATCCACACTTTTAATCTCAAGGGATTAAAATTTTACTTTAATCCCAAGGGAATTAAAGTATTTTAAATCCCGCATAAACAAAGTAAATCCTTGGCAATAACAAATATTAACCAATTAAAATTACATAGCGCTTCGCAAATAAAATTTAAATAGCATTTTTGAACTGTCAATGTCAAAATTTTACTTTCTGCGACCTTTTTGATTTTAAATTTTTCGGAAGGGTAAAAAATAATGTATATATCTCAGGACTAAGGTGATTTTAATCCCTCAAGAGATTATTTCTCTCTCGGGATTAAAAGAAGCACTTTAAGGCCCATGGTATATAATATACTATTTTGCGGTTCTGACCTGTTTTTGTATATTTACCGGCTATCTTGATTGTATCCTTCTGATATATTTCCCGAACTATTGTAATTGTCATAGTAACGCTGCGATAACAAGCACCTTATGGTTCATAACGGTACTAATACTGTTATGAAAAGGAGTAAAGGTTTGATATCAAATTATTGTAATTGGTTGATAAGTGTCGTTAGCGCAAACAATAGTGTATGACACACGATCGTTAAGTGCCTCGACCGTTCGGGTCTCATTTTACTAACTTCGTCTCGACTTGTTATAAGGCACTTACCGATCTTGTATTCTAATATACTATTAAGCTAAGTTATAGGATATTATGAACGGTTATAAAACCAAAAATTGGTAAATGAAGGTTTATTAACACTAAACTTGTATAAAATTTTTTTTGATTAACCGACATTTTTAAATTTAAAAATTGGCGTGTTACTGTCATTACTGACATATCAAATTAAATTTTAAAAAGAAATTTCATTAAAACAATTTAACTATTGTAGCACATGGTAAATGGGCGCTTTTGAAAGGCAGATAATCATTAAAAAATATTTTTCCATGGCCCCATACTTAGTGGCATGCAGAATATTAAATGTTGTAACTGTGATTTTGGACACCGTGAAATATGGCGTCCCCAACTCAAAACTGCGTAGAACAGTATATCAACAGAATGCATCGCAATAATCAACCAGAAAATGCACTTAATGTGTAGAGGGTATCTCTTTAACATAACTACCAACTTAAAATGATTTTGAAACAACATTTTACTAAATTTTAAACCAACAAACCTACACATCGATGCATCTTCAACGGAAATGCGAAATCGACTCTCCATTGATTTTAATCATGGTTGCAAGGTCAAAAACTAATAACCGTATACCATCCAGGGACATAAAATTAAAACAATATTCAAATATTGGATTTAAAAAATGTAAACATTATAAAATAAGTAAATTTGTATTAAATCAAACAAAAATAATAAAGAAGAAAAATCTAAAGCAAAAATTCGTTACAATTTTCTCTTAAATTGTAACGGACTATCATCCCAATAAAATGTTTTTTCATGGATATTTTTGGGACTAGTTCTACGCTTTACAGAACATTTGATGATACTGCGAAGTTATAATTTTGCAATAATCGTATTTGATTTTAAAATGCTTAATAGGAAGCTTAATAATGTACGCATTAAAAACAAGTTTGGACACGATTACAAAAAAATATTTTTCTAGTTCCTCGCTTATTCGGATTATTTAGACATTTCGTTATGAGTTAGCAGTAATATGTTCAAAAAAGAAACAGAAAAAAGGGAAAAAAATTGCGCGTATGTGTTTTTATTATAATTATTATAATTTCAAAATGCAAATACATTTAGCTTGCCCGTTTATAATTCACCATGGTGTTTGTGCAAGTCTTGAAACGCAGCATCCATTGATCGATGCTAAGTCAAGAACATATGTGACGAACTCAATTTGAACTCTTATTCGTGCACATATTTAAATATAACTAGAAAGTGTGCAAAATTATATCGACAATATTAAATAAAAACCACAAAATTCGCCGAAAATCTTGAAAATGTTCTACAAATGAATGGAGTTTAACAGATCCAATGCGATCTTACAACAAAAAGTAGTAGATAATAATTAATAATTAAAAAATTGTAGTCTCACAACAAATATAGTTTTTATTCTAGATATTCCATTGGCAGCGAACGTTTTCGTAATTGAAACGAAAATTAATTTTTTTAGACACATCTTCAGGTTTAATCTTGGTGATATAATTTAATTTCAGGTTAACATAGAGTAAATAGTTGGTTTATTTTTGATTTTAAATTTTCAATGTCGTGGTTAATTCTTTACTATTCGATTTTAAAAAAACATTCTTGTCAACAGATTAAAATAAAATTTTTATAAACAGTCAACTGGTAAAACTAGGACAAATACAAATTAACAGGCGTGAAGTGGTGGAAATTTTGATGTTTCGTAGATGACGAATTGAAGATATTAAAACAAAGCGATTATTATTTTTCAAAACGCCTGACTTTGTTTGTAAACGAAGAACTGGAGCACTAAATTAAGGTTTTCGAATTTTAATGAAAAAGTAATTCGTTTTACTGAAGATTGTGGGTTGTGCTCTGCATCTAAAAATTTACACAAATGTGAAATCTATGTGCCTTTGTGGAGGTATGTTGAATTCGAATCTTCGACCTTGAGATTAAATTGAATATACATTCTTAAAAGTAATGTCATTACTTTTCGGGTACACCTATATTTATCTACTTTAACATTTGGTTTTATATTTATATTTCCTATTAGTCCCACTTTAACTATATTAACGTGTAAAGCGTTAACATTGCTGCAAAACAAAAGTATTAATTAAATTAACAAAAATTAAAACTTTATTTCACAAACAGACTTTATTCCGTCTGATAATGTCATCAACGTTACGTCGGTTTCATTCAAAAAGTTATTTATTCAAGCAGGAAACGACGAACATTTTCATACAATTATCCATTTAAACTTTTGAATTGGAAACAAAGGGAGCTCTGCAAATAATTAATTCTAATCACGCAAGTCGGTTCCTCAGCCTACAATAAAGGAAGCCAGATTTAGTTTATAATCTATATATGTATGCCTTCTTCCAATATTTGTTTCTAAAGCGTTATATTTAAGTTACTTAATGATGCTTACAGGTACTCTGTATGCAAATATTAATTCTGTGATATCACGGCAACCTTTGCAAGTAGAATAAAACAGTATACATATGGGGTTTATCTAAAAAACACTGAACTTTTCGCAATTGTTTGATCAAATCCTAAACTTTTATTATACCGCCTCCTTGAAATGGCCCGACAAGCATTCTGGATGACAACCTCGGGAACGCAGGTGCCAAATCAGGCGAAGAGGGGGTGGGATACAACAGATATGTTATGCTTCGCAAAAAACTTATGAATAAGGAACGCTAAAAATGCAGCAGGGTTGTCATGGCGCAGCATCATGTTTTATTTTCCCACGCTTTGGACCTCTTCTTTTGTACTACCCTCTTCAAACGCCGCATTATTTCCAAATAAAATTTTCTATTGTAGTCTAATCAAGCAGTACATAATGAACAACACCGACACCAAGCGGTTTACTTAGATGACCGGGTTTTGTTTTGATGTCACAACACTTGTCGTGACGTTTTTTGTGAAGGTAAAATAACCCAATTGACTTCACCACACATTGTGGAACAACCAACCCGGTGCATGTTGAGCTTTTCTGTAGAGATCGTATGATACAAATTTTTATTAATTCCTACTTTCACTATTTTACGCATGGTCAATCTTCAGTTGATGCTGAAGATCGGCTAGATTTTGCATCGTCTTCAAACGATATTCTACTTCTAAGCATTTTGCAACATTTTAAGAGTTTTTGTAAATGTTTTGCCCAATTTTGAACATTTCACATAAACACGTTGCTCTTTGATAATCTTCATTCATTACTGCATACATAGAACACTACCTCTATCAAACGCTTGTAGACTGAAAATGAGGTATAAACGTATAAGCTACACAAAGTCAACAAACGAATAACGAGTATCGATACATTGACACGCTATTTTAAAAGTTCAGTTTTGTGTTTTTGGAAAACATGTGTACATGAATTAGTATATTGTAGATATATCTACTTGTGAAATGTATACCAATGATGCATAACCCGTTCAACCCTGTTCAAACATTTTTACGGCATGTTACGTATTTGAAAAATTTAACTAATTGCATCTCATTGTTCCTCTGATTAAAATGCTCCAGACAGGAGACAAACACCAGTCACGACTAAAAATCAAAATTTTATTAAGCGCTTTATATAAAGTGTGCCCATAATGTATGCTTTGATCGAAAATAAAGCCGTTGCAGCACTCCAGTCATAATCGCAAGTATACGTGCTAAGTTTGTTTATCCATTAGCGAGCCACAGACCCCATTTTGGCGAAGCATTCTGTGTTTAGCATATTCTTAATAATTAATCAGCCTGCTTCCTATGAAATGCAATCAGTGATTTGTTTCTAGAATACAAGGAATATCAAAGCGGTGGAAATCCAACGCCCATTTTGTGAGGTGCATGGAAAAATGGTATCAATACTACTTCTGCCCTAATTGAAGGCATCGTTAAAACATTTGGTTAGGAACAAGTTGTTTATCTTTCCTGCAAATCAAATCTGGTGCAAAGTTATTTCCATATATTTCTGCGCCTGAAAAAAGTTCCCAGTGGATGATGATCTCAAAGAACTCACGAATGCGTGGTTTTCATCAAGTATACAACATTTTCTGCACCGTTGCTATAGATTCCTGAATTACTTCAACGTTTATTTTAGGATCATCGCTTGTTCTTGGTTTTGCAATATAAACCTTCTTCTTGAACAGAAAATAATTTGGAACAGTGTTGTTCGGGGATCTTGAAGGCAAGTTCATGTCGCCATTGTGAGAAATTAGACGATGTGGATTGGTGTCGTAAAACTTCTACAGAAGTTCGAGCAGTGTGACTGGTTAAGCTATCTTGCTGGAATCAATATTAATCTACTTCATTTTCGTTTGAAGCATTTGTAAATCATACCTTTCCGATGTTGCGGTTACCGTTCGAACATTCTTCTCAAACAAAGATATTCAGACGAAACTATAACTTTCGTAGAAGGTAATGGTTTTTCATGAATTTGTAAGGATTTGCGACAATTTGGACAATTTTTCCTATTCACTTAGAGCAAAATTAACTTCATTGCACATGAATAAGCAAGGTTCCAAATGGGAATTATCAGTTCAAAGTCAAAAAATCGCTAGCAAAGTTCAATTTGCTTTTGCTTGTCTTGGTCGATCAACCTCTGAACGTTTCTAATTTTGTACGAACGAAACTTAATTTTTTGTAAGCATTCGTTACGCACTCAGTTCTGATAAATCTAACGCAGACGCGTGCTTACCAATAGATCGTTTAGGGTTACCAAGAATTGTCTGGGTACTCTCTCTTCATTTTCCGAATTACAATCAGATTAGGGCCTTCCTGTTGATTTTCCATTTGAAACTGATCCATTATTTCTCCGATTTCTAACTCGGCTTGAAAAGGTAATACACGTAGGAGTATTACGAACATTAAATTCTCTTTAAACAATTGAATTAGAAAGAATAATTTTTAACACAATAAATACGTCGTGGAAATTACCAGATTTTCATTTTAACAACTAAAACACAATTTTAGAATGATTTTATAAACAGTTCTTTGAAACAATACAATATAACGATTGTTCTGACATTTAATTTTTTAATTTAAACGATAAACTAGTTAGTCCTGTATTTAAAAGAAAATTATGGCAATTAATCAAGTCGTAAATACATAGATGGTAATTGTGTAAATTAACGAGTACGTAAATTTTATATAATATATCGTATATAAGAAAAGAAGTAAATGTAGAAGTGCGTATCAGTAGCGCTTATAAATGCAATATTATTGAAATAAATATATTTAACTTGTGAACAAAATGTTTAATTCGTTAATATTGAATTTATAAGCACTGCGGATGGTGTATTCCTAATTTAATTTCGAAACTGGTCGAGGGATTCATAAAAAGTTTGAAACTCAGGCTTTAGGTTCACCTTTAAATCCACATATCACCTTAGGAAGAAATAGACCCTTTAAATAATATCGTAGCGCTGGATTGTGCGGTGTAAGAAATTTAATAAAAAGGGACGAAAGGATTATTGAAACTACGCGAGACGACGAGACGTGCGAATCAAAAATGAAAAATAAAAATGTTCCAATACAATTAAATTTCAACAGTTATGTAAATAATGGTAGAATGCCTTAATAAATAGAAATAGCAACAAACATTTGTAAATGATATTATTTTACTCCTATTTATTTCGACATGTTTTTAAAACCATTTCAATTATACAAACTTTTAAATTTTATCTATACTGCATCGTCCTAGTTGTTATATTCCTGTTATTTTAATCATATTTTCCTTAACATACTAACGGTCTTTAATGCATTTGAAGATGAGGACTTGGCATTTCCCGAAACTAGTCGACCTGTATTGTACCTCATATAATCAATGCACGATCCATAAAATGCTTTTAATCTCATTTTGGTTCCAAAAAGAATATCATGCACTGAAGGATAAGGCTTTAAGCAATTTATAATTTGATTTTTTAAATTTAATCCCACCCTCCATTTAGGAAAATAATGGATAAAAATGCGGCAGGAGGTAAAGACGTCTACACCAATACTAATTTTAAAGATTACTTAATTGCGTTTCAGTCAGAAATAGAATTTAATTACCTTTAATCTGAATTACTACCAATAAATTGAAATTTTAGCACGCATAAAAAAGATGTAATAATCTACTATACCTCAACATTCATTGTGCGAGGGTGGATTGAAATATTCGTAGCTCGGCCAAGAAATTAAAACACTGGTTATTTCTAAAATATTTTTATTTTCTACATGATCTCCTTCAAGCTCAACGCACCTTTTCCACCTTCTCTCTAATGCCGCTTTTAAAAGGAGCCTTTCATATGTATCTCTTTATTCGTGAAAAAGTCCTCCTATAGGTTTCTTCAGATTTGGAAGCATATAAAACTGCGAAGGAGCTAAATCTAATGAATACGGTGGGACGTGGGGAGGAATAATTCAAAGGCATGGTTATGGTAGCCTGCTAACGATTGTACCGACGTGTGTGCACGGCCTGCCGAACGTAAATAACGTAGAAGGGTGCAATAATAAACAGAGATTATTGTTTCACTTTTTTCGAAGTAATCCACCGTGCTAGCACTTTTTGAATTTCTAAAAATGGGAGCCATTACCTTGTTTACCGAAAGCATTGCATTTGCTTTCTTTAGTCAAGATCTTACCCGCTTCTATTATTTGGACTATTGTTTTTGCCCCGAAAAATAATGGTGAAGCCACATTCTGTTCATTGTCACAAGTTTCTCCAAAGATTTTTGGGTATTCACTTGATACAATTCCAAACATACGAAAATGTAAGTTGAGTTCATTCTTGTTTGTCTGAAAGAAGCCTTGGTATTCAGCTTGCAAATTCCTTTGAAAACCCTAGTTTGTTGAACATATTTTGTGTCCCCTCGTACAAGATGCTCACAATCTCTGCTTCTCTCTGATTTTCAGTCTTTGGTATTCCATGATTGAATATTTTGTCGAAGTTGAAGATCATCTTCGATGCTCTTCCGACGATGCTTGAATTTAGCCGCCCACTTCTTTACCAGTGAATACGAAGGCAAATATATATTTTCTGTATAAGCACTACACGGTTATCAAATTTGTCCACTTTGCAAAATCATAAACACTTACGTAACTGAAATCGATACAAAATCAGAACTAATAACATCAGATAACTAAAATCAAACTTCGCACAGTAAATTCTAAGTAAGGTAAAAAATTTCACATGTTCTTCAGGTAAATTTGAGTCGAAAATATCTATATGAACATGGTCTGCAAATGCTTCCTTATTGAGATGACATTTTTAATTTTAGTATTAAAAAGCAAGAATCAAAAACATCTTTGCAAAATCTCCCTTTTATTTAACAAATAAATAAACATTGTTCGCAATAATTATTCAAAATGTACTCTTCGCACTGCAAGCACAGTCGTGTGTGTGAAGATAGCCCCCCATTGTTTTAAAAATATAATTTTTCTTGGAGTTCTGTGTAGATTTACAATAGTTCCAGAGTTCCTGATAAGATCTAGAAATAGTTCTGGCGATTAAAGTCAAAAAAATGAACTCTGAAATTTAGGGGGGCTAACTTCACGCAGCCCCTCATTTGTGAAAAATATAATTTTTTATTAGAGTTCTGGATAGATTTCGAATAGTTCCAGAGTTCTTG
>JAHWXV010785904.1:0-11875 GCA_024586415.1 Phrixothrix hirtus
TTATTATATTATATTTTTATTATATTTATTGACAATGCCATATGTGCAACGTTTGTATATGTACAATGTTTGTATCTCAAATGGTCAATATATCTATCTACCTATCTATCTACCTATATGAAATATAAGTAAAGGAGAAAGTATTGTTTTCGACCAAAATTTTCGATGTCGAAGTTTTAGTGGAAATACAGGCTTTGGATACCCCGAGTACGAAAATCATGTTTTTGGAAATTGATCTGTGTGTGTATGTCTGTGCGTGTTTATATTTACGTGTCTGTGTGTGTACGTTTGTACATATGTGTATGTGTAGGGGTGTGCGCGCGCGCGCGCGTGTGTGTGTGTGTGCTTGTGAACAAAATAATTCGAAAACTAAATATTCTAGGAAAACAAAATCATATATTTGAGTTTCCATCTATTCTTGCACGCGACTGCAATAATCTTAACAAAATAAGAAAAGCATGAGTGCCACTTAACTCATTTTTTGTTTTTTTGAGATTTTCTTTGAAATAGGTTATAACAATTTTCTTTAAAAGGACTATATTTCTTAGATATTTAATGCCATTTGATTTAATCTAAGTGGTTTCTCATAAAATTTTCCGTAAGTCGAGTAACCGGAAGTACTTTTGCTGTTAAATCTGGATAAAACAACCATAAAACTAAATACCCTAGCTAATTAAAAATTTGTATTTAAGGTTATAATCGCATTATCATGTTAAATCTAAAATTTGGTTAAACTTGAATAACCGGAAGTACCACTTTATTTGTCACTTTTAGATATTTTCCGAATTTTTCATTTTTCGAGGTATTCTTGAAAAGGGTTCTAACCATTGTTTTAAAATTTACTTTATTTCTTACACATTTAAGACCTTTTCATATAATGTAGGCCTTTACTCAGAAAATTTTCCGTAAATCGAGTAACCGGAAGTACATTCACCGTTAACTCTGAATAAAATAACTATGAAACTAAAAGCTCTAGCTAAATAAAACTTTGCATTTGAAGTCATAATCGCATTTATATGCACAATCAAAAATTTTGTTAAAATCAAATAACCTGTAGTGGTGTGTCACTTTTAGATATTTTCCGAATTCCTCGTTTTCATGATTTTCTTGAAATTGGCTGTAACGATTTTTTTTAAACTTGGTATATATCTTAGCTACCTAATGTAGTTTTATAGTAACCAACGAGTTTCTCTTGTTACTCTTATTGAGTCAAGCAACTGTATAATAATTCGGATGGAAATTATTTGATAAGCCCTGGTATGTATGTTAATTACTATAGAACAAAATAAGGTGGCAATTATGGTGAATGATGGTTTAAGCGCCATTGTAATGTTAAATTTATTGGTCAAAGCTTGACACAGAAAACGTTGACCTGAAAATGTTAAAGAAGTAAATGTTTAAAGAATTAACAAAGACAAGAATCATTAAAAAAATACACTTGGCAGACATAAATTTTAATGAAAACAAAATTTGGAATAAGTCAGCTTCAATACATTTTTAACACAATTGTTCAAACTGATAAAAACACATAAATAAAATTGTAGACAATCAAACTTTAAATCGGATAAGCAAATAAACTTGTTCTAATGTACATAATTACTTGTATCAAAAATACATCAATTTATAATATAGAATACTTACAAAGGACTCGTTAAAAAAAAGGAATACGTTTTTCCTTGCATGCAAACCAAAACAGTATTCTCGTTCCCTAGAAGCCGTGAACAGGTTAAAACTAAGCATTTTTAAATCTGTTTAGAAATATTGCATTGAAAAGTTCTAAAAATTTTTCTAAACAATACCACTTCTCTTCGCATCCATTTGATGTAGGTGCATTCTATATCCGTTGGGATTAAAATTATCAAAAAACATGCAGAAGCAGACGACGGAACGCAACTAGACCAAGGGATCGTTCGGACAACGTTCCTCAGAGGTACTCCTGTTGGTGCTGTCGATAAGAATAACGCCAAAAACTAGAACTCGGCTCTAATGAAAATTTGACGATGTTCTTCAATTCTAATTGTTTAAAAAACTATCTAAAGAGGTTTCTTAACAAACCTCACAAGCATCAGCTAAAAACCATCAAAGAAAAATTATGTTTGTCAAAAAAGGATTAATTTAACATACCACCACTCATGGTATACTTAATAAAACAAAAGAATGACCTTTCACGCGTTAGGCGTCGCGGACATTTTTGTGCTTATCTCTACACATGTCTGCCATCAAAATTTCCATACTTAACAAACGTCACTCTTTTAACAGCTACGATTACCCGTAAGACACTCACAGGAAACTGTATGTTAACCCCGCAGGTTAATTACAATTTGCGACAGTGCAAATTAAAAAAACATGTAAAAAGAAACTATCAAATTTTGCAGCTTCGGCCAATCTTCCAGCTTGAGGTCTCTGCTCGCAGTCCTCATCTGAATACCTCGCCAACCTCGTTATAACCTTTGCCCAAGTGTGACTTTCGCTACAACGGAACATTCGATCGAAAATTATAACATTTTACAATAATGCGAAACAAATTAAAAATATTATGAAATATCAATAACTGTCATATCGCAAACCAATTTCACTAGATTGTATATTCTACTTTTACCGGCATTATTTCACAGATTAAAACAAAACAAATTAGTTCATTAATGCAGATGTTAATAAATAAATAGGTTTGGTTACTTAATTAAATTACTACAATGACAATTCCGTCTGCAAGTCAGTTTCAAAAACATGCCATATGTAAACTTTTAAATACAGGTAAATATTTTTCCACGTGGAGAAAAATGTATGTAATACTCTAATAAATTTTTGAAGATCGAGTAATCGGAAGTACTTGGAGTATTAGTTATGAACAACATATCTCAAAAACAAATCGTCATATGAAAATGAAAAACAGCATTTAAGTTTTCTATCTTCTGTGAATAAGAAGGTCAGAATTTAGTTAAAATCGAATGACCGTAAGTGCCACACTATTCCTGAGATTTTTAAATTTTTTTTGCGATTTTCTTGAAAATACCTTTGACAATGTTTTTAAAACTTGCTACAGTTCTTTTGTCCTTGATATACTCTTACGTGAACTTAGCGGCTTTACTCAAACAAATGCAATGAAGCGAGTTATCGGAGAAAATCTTTGGAGTTAAGCGGGGTTTTGCGTGTCCAGTAACTTGAATGAGTTACCGTTAGAATTATCGTTCCCAAAATAAACATAAATAACATTTTAATAATTTGTGGACATTTGCATATTTGTATATCTATGAAGGTAAGAGAAAGTCGTGTGTTGTCTTACACCAAATTTTTTATATTACAACAGATCCATTAGTTTAAAAAAGTAAATAAATCCTTCCTGCCGTTAACTTTGATTTGATACAAAACTAAATTAATTTTAAATTCACCATACCTACCTAGCGACATCTAGTGCGTCATGCTATATTTGATTGTTCCTTAAAATATATGCTTTTTACAGTTTCCTAGTAATTTACATATTAATCTCACTGATCTAGATTTCTAATTTGATTATATGGTTTAGCCACTAAATCTTCCATAAAAAAGATTCTTCGTAAAAGTGCTGATGTGAATATTAACTGGTAAATGACGTAATTGTCAGTTCTTTTATTAAAACGACCGTTGCCAGTGTTAATGTATTTTAAATTTAACATATTATAGTTTTACAATTTAATTAAAAATGTTTATACATTTAATTTACAGAAGAGAAATGTTTATATCAAAAAATGTTGGTCACTTATTAACATGCCTTTTAAAGTAAATTTCTATTCATATAGCTACATTCTTTTTAAAGGTTATAAAAAGGTTCAATATCTCAAATTTCTTTATTTACATTATGTGACCGGTTTCGCGGAGTTAAAAATTGTCACCACATCTTGGGGCCAGATTGATAAATGTTTTAAAATCTATTTAGATATCAATGTAGAGAAATTGCAATATGTATTCAATAAATGAAATATGTTATTTTTGTTTAAAATAATGAAATTAGTTACTAACTAAAAGGTAGATCCCGAAACGTTAGCCACTAAAATACATTAATTTAAAGAAACCTGATCCAATAATAAAAAACAAATTCTACTGGTATTGGTAGTAAATATAAAAGTTTGTCTTAACTGTTTTTACAATATCCAACAAGAGAAGCGCTTTCTTTATGGTGCCTCAACTCTCACACGCCGACGATTACGGCACTAAGAAGAAATTCTGATTCTATTTTGAACTCCGCTACACATTTATGAAGCCTCAAATATATATTTTTGAATTTGTCCATTATTGTAGTTTCTTTGCAAGTTGCAGATATAATAGTCGAATACTTTTAATTGAGTAATGCTTTTCTAAGTTGTTCCATGTGACATCACCGTTCAATGCTAATAATTGTAGTATACAATAAAGCACAATACGTGTTTTTGTATCTTCTCCGTAACATGCTGAGACATCTACTTTCTTCCAAAATTCGAGTCATCGGTAACTGTAAACGGTAATAGCTAGTGAAGTATACTATACCTCATAACTGCGACAATTGATAGATTATCTCGTTTTACTCTGAACTCTCTATAACCCTCACATCTCTAAATTATTAAGTTGTACTTATTATTAAATTTGGAATGATATATGATAGTCTACTGATTAAGATTTTAGTAATCTGAAAGTAAACTTACGAGAAATTTTAGTTTCAAAACCAAAACCCAAAAGTATATAAATTAAATAGTAGCGACGTAAACTAATCGCCCTTACTTTAGTCATTATATTTTTCGATACAGTTAATCGTTCTTAGAAAAATGGCAAACATACACTGTGTGTTAGCTTACCTATGTCGATCGGTAAATATGAAAACGTGCTGTTTTCATTATCCCAAACAAATAAAAGTGTACAAATAATGCATATTTTTAGACAATGCTAGTATAATGTGTGTTACGGGTATTTGCGTTTTCAAAGCGATGTGAGATATTCATGTCATTTAACTACTTTAGACTGATCACGCCAATGTCGAAATGGTAAAATGTTTTTGATTAACATTTTAAATAATTAACCGATACAAATTTATATATAGATTTTCAAATATAAATAATATTATATATAATTTTTCAGGCAGTCTCCAGCACAGAAATCATTCAAGAGATGAATTTATAAGATGTATGTTTGTGTTGTTAAACTAAATTAATGATTTGCATTAAAATAATGTTTGCTAAGGTTGTCCCAAAAACTGAGTCATTGTAAATTAGATTATTTCTAGGGAATTTTCGCTAACTAAACGAGTCTCTCTTGTTATTGAATTGTTAAACTACAACGGAGGAATGCAATAAAGGTAATGCATTAGGATATTAAACCATAATGCAACTAATTTTACTTAAATATGTAGAGTTACTTTAACAAGAAGGATGATATTGTGCAACTTGTTTATGAAACAAATAATTACGTAGTATAATGGTATAAATGTAGTATAGTTACAACTAAATGTTATGTAGTTATATTGATGTCGATGTTTGGGCTATTCCTAAGGTTCAAGAAATCTTCCTGTATTTATACCAAGTATATTTTATATAGATAATATAATTATTGTACGATATATACAGTGTCCAGGATATTATATTATATTAACAGCAGATACATCTTAATATGCGCGACAAACAACACTTATAAACTATCTGTCTAAATTGCATAGTTTTTGAAATATTGAAGTTAAAGATTTGAGTTCACTCTTGCTTTTTAACTTGGTCTACTCTGTCCAACAAGAAATTGTTGGTTAACTATAGAACTTTAGCCAGGGACCGAAGCCTAGCTAACGGTTTCAGTATGACACATACGATCTCAGAGTACCATCAGTGGATGTTTATTATATCCGTGATAGGTTTTTACACAGAAATTAATAATGGGTTTTAGATTAGATTATAAATTTCCAAAGATTTATGTTCACAAAAGTCCTAGGTTCCAGGTACCTTGGTACCAATATTTAACACTTTATTAAATACATTCAAGTTACAATTTGTTACTATAAAAGTTATTATCATCTTCAATTTATTAATTATAAAACAATTATCAAATTTAAATTATTTACGTTATTTAAACAGTGCCTCAACATGTTAAAATATGTACATACTCTGACTGCCTAACTTCTTAACTATTTATATATTTTATATATCTGATGGGATGGGATAAACAAGACCCCAAAACATGTCATATGCTTAATAAACACTAATTAAACAAATTTACATATTTACTTATTGAGAATTAAAGCCTTCGAGTTAAATCTATCTATTACCTTTATTTTTCTTTTAGTCTGAGACAGCAAGTTCAGACTTTCAAATGTCACATTCTGTACATTACCAATTTTTAGGAAACTTTCTATATTTAACAACCAACACAACAAATAGCTGAACAAGCGGTATTTTAGTAACACCCTCAAACCCGATGTGAAACAACAATCAAAATGCTTTTGGGAACAATTCCTGTTATTTGGGTAAATATGTAATTATTGTTGTTATTAGCAATTACATTTGATTATTTAATTAAAGGTCGTTAATTGTCCTATATAAAATCATTCTCAGTTTAATAATTTTCCCTTTTAGAGGCAATACAAAATTTTACTACTGTGGTCTATCCAGTATGCTCATACAGTGAAACTGTCTAAGGCGGAAACTGGAAAAGGCAGAATCCTGCTTATTCCGGAAAATATGTACGGTTCTGTGAAAATTATATGGAAAGTACATAGGCTAAGCGGGAAACTGCTTAATGCGAACACAGAAAGGAAATATAGGTCCGATGGAATAAGTTTAACCTGAAAAATACGGAAAATTGTGTCTGCATACATAATGTAAATAATATCTACGCTTTTAACATGTATAAATTTGTATGTATCCCTTAGAAGGAATTAAAATTATATTTGGGTACTGAATTTAGCAGTGGGACTTATAATGTTATTAATAAGCTTCAAAAGGGGCATATTTATACTATTCTGCTAAAATGCAGAATTAACAGTTCTTGAAACTACTCACATGCACATTCAATTCTAATTGTAAGTACGTGCGCATTTTGTGCAATTTATTCATGCGGTTACAAGTATTCTTGTGGCGTCACATCCACGAATAAAAAAACTGTTACTTTTTTAAATCATCTTAAGATTGTTATTATTAACTAGATTTTGTGATTTTTTCTAAATATAAATGAATCGCATATATAGCACTCTTACACTTAAAGAAAAATTAACCTAATAAAAGCCCATGAAACTTAAGGTTGAAGTGCTAAGCAACTCACCGTTAAATTAAACTGCGGAAAAACACAGATGTGTGATTCCATAAATGTGGAATGCAAAACTTTAAAAAATGTCCATGTATACATCAAATAAAACATTTAAAATGTAATATGATAAATGTTAATCAATAAATGCCTTATGCAAACCAAAAAATTTATTTAGCGTCACTGTGGGCCACTTATATGTTTGTATTTAAAAAAATGTAAATATGTGTAAAACGGAAAAATTTCACGGTCCCTGTGGATTCCGGTTTAGACAGTTCTCCCTGTAAATATTAGATCAACCAACCGCTCATATAATCAACTGAGGCACAAGTAGAGAACCTTGGAAAGTGGCACTAGATCTACTATAAATAGTTTTCTATCTAATATATAATAAATAGCACCCAGATCTTTGAAATAATTTTTCAATCACATGTATGGCATAATATTCTGCAAATAGCACTTTTTCTACATGCTTTTTCACTCTCAGGTATAATGAAACAAGCATTTGGAAATGATGTAAAAACGAATTATTCTTCTGAACATATTTGAGGTATCTGATTGGTTGAACTTGAAACAGACAGGTAAACTAATTTACATTTGTTGCTACACTTGTTTTGCATACAACTGTTATTAAAAATAATATGTCAACACAACTATTAGATATTACGATATACAGTTAACAAAATTTACTTTAAAACTAAGTTCCGTGGTTTGACTGTTCTTTAAGAAACTGACAATAGAACAATACAAAGATATTGTGACTTTATTTAATAACATTAGTGCTAGCTATACAACTTGTGTGATTATCGATGTATAATTCCCTACGATGTACACTGGGATAGAAATAATTATTTATGTACAATAAAAGTAAAACAGATATTCCTGATTTAAGATTTGGTTTTGTTCCTAAACTATAGTATCTGAGTTGTCGTTTATACTTCGCGTTAGTAAATGATATTTCCAACCCTTGACGTTGTCCAAATACTCTCTTTAGTTCATGCTAATTATTCGAAGAGAAAATACGTTGATTTGGTGCACTATCACAATTTCGTATTTCAATCTTGTTTATAGCGTTATCGCAAAAGTAATTATGGAAGCGTCAAACTTAGGCATGTATCTTGTGTTGTAAACCTTATTTATTTAAAAATAATGTTTTCAAGGTATCGTCTATAATTCATAACAATGCGACAACTATTAATGATATTGGAGAAATTTAAGCTTAAACATTTACAAGATCAAATATGGTTTTTGAAGAAAGAATTAGAAAAGAAACAGGCTATGTTGTAGTCGCTAATAAAAATATTTCACAAAAAGTAAATTACTTTAAGTTTGAACACAAGTCGCGACGGGAATTAGCGCATCGGATGGAAGAAATATTGCTATCTGGCTTGATACGCCAATTTACCTTGTGAAATTAACATTAAAACGCAATGGACGTCCACATATACCTTTTGAAAGAAGTACTGAAGGAATGAAGCGACAAAAAACAATGGAATTTGGAAAAACTGCGCCTCTTTCACAGCTTGTTTATTGCACATAGATGGAGCTGAGCGCTGCAAAACAAACTAGTGAATCTAAATTAACAAAAGGTATTGTGTATAACCCATCAATTTCTAGGCAATACGATAAAGAAGTTAGCAGGAAAGCAATTGAAATGGTTCCCTTATTGGCTGACAATGGCGTGGCATTCATAATAGAAGCATGCTTATCTTGTAATCAATATAATTTAATTGTATCAAAAGCTTCAATTATATACCAATCTTATAAAATTGTACAGGCTTCAAAAAAACAATGGTATCTTAATTGTAACAGTATTATTTGTACTGTATGTTTTTGAATTTTGTTTTGCAGACTATGTTTGTTTTGACAATTGAGCGTCTAGCTGTCGTTCAAAGCGAAGCTATAAGTACTCTCATCTCTAAGAAGCTTAAAAAAATGTGCCTTATTACTAAATTGTGTTTCAACGACAGTAATGGCCATAGCTCTGATAAACAAGGTGTTTATGGCAGTGCGGTAGATGATAGAATGGTTTTCATGACGAGTTTTATACCGTCACTCCTTATATTTGGTACTAAAGTAATTTAGCAAAATCCTAGACGATAGCCAACTTGATACTACAGGTCTATGAAAATTGAAATTTTTAAGGAAAGCGTTGCAGTTTTTCTAAACGAAGATCAAAGAGTGGATGAAAAAGTAAAGAATCCTTCTAACATGCATGTTGACAAAGAGCATATTACAGTAAAACATGATTTAAAATTTACGATGACTGATGACAATGTGTGGAATGCAATAACCGATAGATCTTCTACTCAAAAGTGCTATATCTGTATTGCTACTTCTAAGGATTTTAATTTTATAGAAAAAATATTGAAGAAGCCAGTTAAACGCGAAAATTTATAGTTTAGTATTTCTGTATTAAACGGGTGGATACGTTTTTTAAGTTCTTGTTCCACTTATCGTATAAACTACCTATATATAAATGGCAACCTCATGGGATTGATAAGTAGAAAGTGGCAGAAAGGAAAAAATAATTCAAGCCGAGTTCAAAGATAAGTTTCGTTCGATTGTAGACAAGCCGAAACCATGTTTCGGCAATAGTAATGATGGTAATACTGCCAGACGATTTCTTAAAAGTGCCGTCATTTCTTCGCAAACAACCAAAATAGATTTGGAACTTAAAGGCATTCATACCATACTCATCGTCATATCAAATTGTTATGACGTTGACGTAGAGAGATTTCGCCAATATATATTGCAAACCGCACACTATTGCGTGTTGCAATACCCGTGGTACAATATGCCACCCACACTTCACCAATTTCTTACTAATGAACTAAAAATAGTAAGCCATACTATATTGCCAATAGGGTAACTTACGGAAGAGGCTCAAGAGGCCCGTAATAAGGATTTTTTAAAATTGCGGGAGCAGAATCCGCAAAAATGCTTTAGAATAAAGACAAATGGCGATATTTTCAATTGGTTACTATTATCAGCAGATCCCATTATTGTAAGTAAAGTGAAAATACTAATGAAGATGTTTGTTGTAATACCTAAAGAAACCTTACAACTTGATTTCCCCCCCTCAATACAGGCAATAGAAGATGAAGGGACGCAACATATTCATACCGATAATGATGAAAATATAGAATATGGAGACGATTCATATGATAACAGTAATTAAAACCTTGAAAATTAAATAATTATTGTATGGTAATTTCCAGGAATTAGTAAGATGAATGTGTTAAATGCATATTCTAACTTGGTTGAAAGGTATCTTTTTTATTTCAATAAACTTCCTTCCTTGCCCTTAAATTCACATTTTTAACGTTTGTCTGGGTTTTCGACATATTTTAATACGTTTGCCACAGTGTGCGATGCTTTATTACGTTAGTTGAAATAAATTGATTGTTAGTTAACTATAATAACAGATTCCTGACTAGTTTTATGTTTACGTTGAATAGATAAGTTAACGTATAATTTGAAATGGTGCGATATGTGCCATGGCAAATTTAAAGGTTTAAAGATTCAGACTTAATCCCTTCCGATGATTACTTTTAGGATCTTTAATGACAGTTTTAGAAAAAATATTTTACGTTGCACGTGTTGAAGTGACTTCATTTTATACAAAGAGTTGCAAAACACGTCATAATGAGTTTAGAAAATATTTTATTTTGAGGAGCAATCTGCTATGGAAGCATATTTCTGTTAACTTTTATTTAATTGTCCAGAAGTACACTTATGATGTGCTGGTCTGTAACTCTACTACATTTTTGGAGAACTGAAAATGCTTTATTTCAGCGTGATAACGCATGCTCACACGTCCTAGAACAGTTCAATGTATATCTGCTTCCATGGCCCTCGGATACTTCTAATCTGTCCACTTGAACACATGTGCGATACCATATAAACCAGTCTTATTCAAATACCAAATCCGTTACTAACTTTAGCAGCTTTGGGATGTTCTTCGGATGTATACCACGTGGAGTTGTGGAGTGACTAAATCGACATGAAGCTATTAGCCTTTTTTAATTTATCATTGATTAATGTTCACAAATGTACACACATATAATACGTAAAGCTGTAAGTAACACCAGTAAAGTGCGTGCGTACGTGCGGTTGTGCGTACCTATTTGTGTGTACATGTGCATTCGCGTGTCCGTGAGTATGTGCTTCTGCATACGTACATGTACGTCTACGTATGTGTGTAGGTATGTGCGTATATGTGTTGGTTGATGTGTGGATGTATGTATGCGGGTATGTATGTATACGTTTGTCTAAACAAGTATTACAACAATAGTGCTAATTTTATTTAACGCTTATTTGATTACATTGAGAGACACCCATGTTGTTGCGTATAAACCCGAACAATATTTAAATGTTGAAAATCTTTGAGGAAACCTTATCTACGTGCATGTGCACATGCGCGTATGGGTGCGTGCTTGTGGTTGTGCGTATCCGCGCGCACGAGTGTTCGTGTGGTAGGCATATTTGTGTGCACGTTGGTTTATACGTGCATTTGTGAATATGTGTATCTGAGAAAGTATTATTACAATTAAATATTTATGGAAACTTTCACAGTTATTATTCATAATTAAAACAATATTTGGGTTAAAACTGTGTAACTTTAATAAAAATTAAACGTTTC
>JAHWXV010785913.1:0-10823 GCA_024586415.1 Phrixothrix hirtus
TATAAAATGATCACTTATTTAAAACATGTCAAGTTTTTTTTCAGGACTTTCTAGAGCAAGATTTTCAAGGACAGTCCCACTGAAGATTCCAGCAATAATTATCAGTATGTGGATATTCCATCTTCCGTGGTGGATATTCCATCTTCCGTGGTATCTCTCTATTATGGTTTTTATATTCTCGCAAAGTCTTTAACCTTAATCGTCGCTTAAATCACCAAGGTATTCTCGAAATAGATCGAAATGATCGTAGCGGTAATGCATCTTCATAATCATTCAGCCAAACTTATTAGAACTGGAGAGACGTCCTCAACGAATTTAGTGTAGTGATTTAGTCCAGGGTTTCCAAGAAGCCCTTTGACAACTAGAACAAACGAAGAGCAGGCAAAAAGCACAATTTTGTCCATTGACTCCGTAAAATGTGAATCTTTTATAAGCGTTCTTTTCTGCGGGACATCAAAAATCCCTGTTTTAATTTCTTCGTGCTAAATCCTGGGAATTTATGTGATAAGTAACTAAAACAAGACCATTATTCTTCTAAAGTCTTTACAAATTGCTTCAGCATGCTAAGTTTAATATGCTATGGTGGCAGGACCATTTTTTTGTTAGGCATAGGCTCACTGATAAAGTTTTGTACTCCAAGTGACATATCTTTTCTCGAAGGCCATTGGGAGCCATTGACATAAAAAACTCAAGATATTTGGCATACCGTGTAACGTTTCCCGCAAACGTAGTAAAGTAACAAAAAAGCACATATTAAGAATCGACACAATTCTGCCCGTTTTTTCGTTAAAGGGTATAGATCCGGAAATGTAACAATTAAGACAATTAATTAAAACATTTCAGAAAGACATTGGTAATGACAGAAATACTTTAAGAATGATATATACATACACATATAAGTAATTCAAATACAGTAGTTAAATTACTAAACATCAAGAATTGTTGCGCAATATTAAGCAATTTTGATATATAGAAATGTACAGCTCTGCTCACATACATTTAGTACAGTTAAATTTCAGCCATACGTCAAACTTCTCCAACTTTTTCATTATCTTCTACTTTTGTTATAATTCCTACTTATTCTACTTGAGTAAATTTGCTTGTTATTTTGAATTAATAAAACTGATGTCATCTACATAATAAAATTTGAAAAAGCATTTGTACTAGATTTATGTGAACACGGCCGTATGTTACATTGTATGTTATCAGAGGTGCTAAGATACAGCACAAAATTGTATCGATACCAAGATATTCGGCAAGACGAAGATAAAATAATTACTGCGTTCGCCGAAGAAAGATTGATACATTTAAATAGTATAAGATTGCTTTTCAACACGAAAAGGCGATCTGAAACTTTTCCGAGAGGCTGAATCCTTGCCTGCATAAAAGTAGAAATCCTCGGGGTACAATACGAGCTAGCCGTTTGAAGGTAGAAATCAAGACCACTCGACCAAGGATACGACGTCCCAGAATACCGACGTTACGGCGTGCTTGACTGTATTGCTTACGTAGCGGGTCAACTACGACACTAAACGAAACGAAACGTATCTCTATCCTGTGTTACTTATGTAGTCCCTGAACGTCCCGAAAACTGATTATACGCCGTATTTGACTAGCACGCCAAAGGTGACACCAGGCGCCGTGACGCGCCTACATCCTGTTTTGCTCGAGTAGCAAGGATATAGGGCCCAACCAATCCTTCAGGATACAGACGTTTCGCCGCACGCGATTGAATTTGCCAGCTTAGATCTTAGGCCGAGTTAAACTTTCACACACGAGTATCATCACGGATGCGGGCTAGCATCGCTCCACGAGAGATGGCTTAATCGATAACACCGATCTGCAATTCGGTTTGGAATATTTTATGTTTGTCATTTATAGTGATAAATAACCCTTAAATTAGTACTAATGAACAATAAATTGGCATCAAATCGAAAGCACGGCCGGACGTCCTTAACTTAAATGACGTCGCGACTGCCGAATAAATGATCACAGGCCCTTATTAAAAGGACCTGCATCGGTGCCAAAAGCTATACCGTCGAGCAAACCCGTACAGAATAAATATACATTTTCTTCCTAAATAAGCAAAGCCGAAACTTTACTGATCAAGATGATTTTTTGGCTCCCTCTTAACCATTGGTACTCCGAATTTTAGGCAGCTTTTTTCCATTTACCCATTATAACAGATGCACGTTTTGCATGCAATGTGGGGAGGCGAGGACTTACTTTGACATCCAAGCCAGACATCAAAGAAAGCTAGATATGCCCTCTTAATAAACTCTGACATGTTCCTTCAGGGTGTACTCATTACCAATGTAACAAAAGACATCCGGATGGTATAAGCAGCTATTTTGCAAGAAAGACATGGCATCTATTCAATTTTCACTAAATATAGATACATCACACAAACAGCGAGAAACTAACTGGAGCGTAGCGTAGGTACGCGCAGAACGAGTTATAGTGATGTAAAAATCTTGCGAATGTTACGTTCCTTATACATTCACTTTCATATGAAATGTACCACCCATTGCAAATAAGTCTAGGGCTTTGAGATTTTGGTAAAAGAATGCTTTATGTTTATGCATTAAAATCACAGTTTTCATCAAAAAATCAAGTGAGCATGATTTTTCCAACGCCTTTGCCACATATTTTAATCACAAGTTACATAGAGATAAAACAGTCTCTGCCGAATAAATGTCACATTTTGTGAGAATTTTGTCACAATCAACACTTTAAGATTCCGCCAATACGACAACGTCGAAATATCTCCACAAATATTTCTGATTTTGACAGAGGCCGAATTATCGGTATCGTGATATTGGTAGAATGGTAAATCAGGACCACATTACTGTTGCACAAACATGATCTGCTTGATCAGAAAAAGGCGTTCAGCGACATCGTGCAACTGACAGGCCTCCTCTTAGCAGTAGGGTACGTGAAGACCGACTTATTTGACGCATTGCTTCAGGTGATCATTTTCATACGACTGGTCTGTTGGTGTAGACAGGATGGGGTGTATCCATGGCAACAGTTTTTAGAATAATTTCCTCTTTTGGCCTGAAATTCTGCCGTCCATGCCAGCGGTTTTCTCTAATTGCATCTCAAAGAGCTGCTAGACTTGGTGTCAAGAAAGGCAGCATTGGAATCAACAGTGAAATGACAACCGTCTTCAGTAATGAGCTGAGATTTAGCTTTTGAAGGAATTATGGTCGCAAGTGGGTACGAAGATACCGAGGAGAAAGAGGAAATTTACACTTTTACAAAACATGTCACACTGGGTTAACACCTGGAGCCATGGTTTGGTGTGCAGTATGTTTTGGACGAAGATCACCTCTTGTGTTCATTCCATGTGCAATGAACGCTCACCGCTATGTTCATGTTTTCGAGCCAGTGTTAGTACCATTCATTCAGACGTTGCCAAATAGCATTTTTCAACACGGTAATGCAAGACCGCATACTGATAACGTTACAAGAAGGTACAGTCAGCAAGCACATTTATAAATGTTGCCTTGGCTTGCAAGATCACCGAAATTATCTCTAATCAAACCTGCCGAGGGCCCCTGACAACTTGATCTGCGACATCAACTCGAGCTTTCATGGAACTAATAGCCCAGAAGGATATGGACCATCAATACAAAGCATGCTACGACGAGTAAATGTGGTGCTGTTACTCATTATTAATTTTTTCTTGGAATTGTTAATATTTTTTGTAATAGTTAATTGTTTTTGCTGAAAATTGTACTGTTTAACACATAATAATAAAGCATTGTTTTACCAAAATCTCAAAGCCCTACACATATTTTAATGGGTGGTGCATTTCATATGAAAATGGACATGTGTGCGAATTTAGCCAGTAATGGCATCATTACAAAATAATTTTCGGATGTAAAGAACATTACTTTAATCATCTAATAATTACTATATTTTACTAATTGCCCTAATCACCTTTCCAGAAGGTTTTTGTGAAATTCTAGCTCAAAAATTAAAGCCGATATGGTAAAATTGATGCCATTTTTAGAATCAGCGCACCAAGTATGCCCCAGAATAGGTCTAAAGGTACCATATCAAGTTTTAATGTGTTGGTCAGTGTTGTAATTCAACAACTTTGAAGTAAATTGAGGAATTAGGAAAATAAAATTTAGTCTTCGCCGAAAAATTTTTTTGCTGGTAGATGATGAAAATATATTTCCATAATTCTAAATTATTAATTTCAAAATGTGTAGACGTTCCAGAGAAAATATTGAAAATGTCTTGAATAGGTTTGAAAGTACTGAATTAAAATCCAGAGCTACCGGTGTTTTTGAACATCACAAAAGAAGGTATTCCCAAAATACAAACTTTTGAGAAAACTCCTACAAAGGTCAATTTAATGTATTTGAAGGATGCAAGATGGCGCAAGCTTTGTACCATAATTCTGATAAAATGCGCATAACTTTTACTCCAACAAAGTTTTTCCCCATTTATTATTAGAATTTGCTTTAAAGTGAACCTAATCAGGTAAAAACATCGCGCCAAAATTAGACCTGGTGAAAGGATAAACTCCCAAATAAAAATTGTCAGCCTAAACGCTCTTATCCTGATGATAAAAAAGATGATTACTTTTAAAATTCCCAGATAGAACAAACAGCATAATTTTGTAAAATAAAAATGTTTACAAAAATCCTAATTTTTTAAAGACGACTTTCACACCACGTAATATGCAACCACAGTTTGAACCTTTAAAATAATACAGCCTGTGGGCAAAGAACAATGTATATGTGTAAAAGTTCAGAACAATGCTTATTGACATTTCTGGATTTTCTTGATAAACGCTCGGATAGTATTTTGAAAAAATGGAATTCTAATAAAAACAAACAAATTTTGCGGTGAAACAAAACCACAAGTCTACCAAGACATTCACTTGGTTTCTTCTTGTAAATGCCTCGACAGCTTTTGAAATCAGTTTCGATCTTCTTTGATTCCTTCGGCAACGAAGACGTTTTGAAAGAATTAAATAAGTTCGAAATTGTAGTCTAAGGTCCGAAACGTTTTATCAAAGCGTTTCTATTGTTTCTACAGTTGTTCATTTTGATATTTCTTAATCCTTTGAGTTACTAATTTTACCAACATGCTTTACCACTTTCTATTTTGTTTTACACTGAAGAATTCGAGACGCAAATTGGGAAATTGCCTCATTGAATTTGGAGAACAATATAAAATATTATAGGAATGTATTTCTTGATGTGAAAAATTTAATGTTGAATTTGGACATTTTAAATCTAGTAGTCAAAAGAAAATTTTGCCAGACCAAGATCGCTAGCTATGCAAATTAATACCAAGAATGATGGTGAGAACTGAATTTGCAAAAATCCTGTAAATTCTAAAGATGGTCTCTGAGAAAATATAACATAGATGAAAGCTTAGCAAAAATTACGGGCATTTCGAAAAAATCCATTTCTGTACTTTTAGGAAACATTTAAATAGTTAATATATGTACATTAATTTTTAAAAACAATTTTCCTACCTCTTGCCAAAATAGTAAAGGTGTTAAAAATATGAAGGTATCAACCAAATTTATCTTTTTGTTATCCTCCCATATCGGCACGGCGTGCTTATCAGAAACGAAAATGTTAGTTAACTGTAATAACCCTTGGTACACACTTTCCACTCAAAGATACAAAAGCAATGACCGAAGAGATTGTTTGCCTAAATTTTTCTTAAGATTGATATCTTGATGACAATGTCACTCAAGGTCAAATGGTCAAGATCAATAAATGCCTTTTTAGATACCAAACAACTTTTGTATAAAACAATTTTTGTAAAATGAACAGTTTCCGAAATAAACTGCTGTCCCGGAACATTTCGGCCACCCGGTATACACAACTCGGTGTAAAGTTTCTATTGAAACATTGTCAGAATGTCATCTATTAATTTAAAGTACAACGTTAATATTATACTAACGTTGTATTTTAAATTAATAAATAACATTCCTCAATAATTAAATTAAGTTGTAACCCATCTATTTATATCTAAACTACAACTTCTAGAATAATCCACATAAGTAGCGAGACAGCATGATTCATTTAAGATGATAATTCGATATAGGTTATAACTCATCACAGAAAGGGCAGTAACGCACAAATAAGCGTTTTTTTCTTCAGTCATTTCAAGTACTCACATTAGTTAGCGTCGAATGTAAAACAAAGCGACCAGTGCGAATAAAGTGCAACAAAACGTGCAACCTGAACTCGCAAGGTAACAACTTGACTTAAGAATAGCCGAATCGTATTATGTACAATCATAATTAAATCCTTACCAGTTACAAGATTTGATTCAAAAACATAAGTAGATTTAAAGATCAATAAATCTTAATAATCAGACTAATGCTAGCTAGATAAACGAATCAAACGAAGATTTAACTAAAAATGATCAATTAACATACGATATGGGTGCTCGAGAAAAACTCAACAATAGGCTAAATAATTTTAAAATAAATTCAAAGTGAATAACGCGTTGTCATAATTTAGTAATAATAATTCATAATAGCTTTACTTATTTGTTCATAAAACCCTATTGTTATTGTTTTATTTATCCTTTAAAGCTAACCTTAAACTAGGATATTTAAGAGGCTCATTCACCTCCCATGTACGATTAAACAAGGATTTTCCGAAATTGTGTTACAATTTTATTACTTGCATATTTTGACATTTAATCAATTTCTAGGTTATTTAACAGTGTTTAATTAATTGTATGTATTTTTATATATTTGATATTACTATTTTTTGTAATACATGTTTAAAACATATTCTAGTTTTTGTTTAGCGAGCAACTAATTGGCTGGCGATAATTAGAGATTAATTCGATTTCTAAGAGGAATTCAAATAAGTACTCAAACGAAAGCAAGTCTCCGTATCCAGCACATTAAGAATAATTGTTATTCTATACTTGCAATTAGTTAATAAAAGCGTAGCCCCTCATGCAAATGTAAAATAAATTATTAATTAATTAAAATCTTAATCTTCGTCCCTTCAGTCGCAGGAGAAGGACCAGGGCCCCTGGTCTTCACTCAGAAATTTTGAAATGAATTTGACTGCGATTCGTCTATGCTTAAATTGTGTAATAAAATCCGCAGTACCACAATTGAGCAAACATTAGAATTGTTTCTAGCATTAGCGTCACATTTTTAACATCGTTGATGAAAGCTTCACTGAATATTTGTCATTTGTTGACGTTCTTGCGTTTTTGATGTGGCCGTACCGCTTCACAAGCATGTAATTTGCCCACCAAAAAAATACAAATCCCAGCACACCAAGGATACTTGATCATAAAATCGTTTGCAAAACAAACTGATGAAGCTTAGAAGAAAGCTATGAGGCACACTGTTGTATGCCTAGCCGCTTAACGTCTCAAGCTTGCACTAAGCTCAGTTTGCGTGGGGCATTCAAATTCTGGGAATATATGGGAGCACTTTGTATAGAAAGTTACTTTAATCTTATGTTTTCTCCGCCTAGCTTTCTGTAATTACCATTTTGTCGATCAAGTAGTGCCAGTTAAACACCCGCCTGCCATAATTTTTGTTTTTTCGACGTAAACATGCAGTGACGCTTTAGTTTGCAGAGCGATAGATACAATTTAGTAAGCTATTTATTATATAACACATGTTGAAAATGTACTATATTTTAACATCCAAATACTACTTATTTTAAAACTGTTTCACAAATTGTATTTCTAAATCCTCAATTTAGCAATTTTTCTGGTTTAGTTCTTAATACAGTTACCGTACGTATATGGCTTCTCCAAAAATCCCTATTTTTATAGTTATTAAATAAAATAAAGCTTTTAACGAGAAATATAAATTGCGGGAATGACGTTAGAAATATGCTTGCGATTATTCCGTACGGTAGTGTAAAGCAAACAGATTTTATGATCAAAGATAGGCAATAATAAAACGACAATAATCATGAAACAAAAACGCAATATTGTTAAAGTTTTATGAGATACAATTTAAGAACAAATGGTCCTAAAATTTCGAGGTGGCCGTAGAGAAATTAGTAAGACTAATAACGGTAATCACCGTACCTACATAACAGAGAAAATAAAAATAGCCAAAATTACATCGCATTCGCATTCCTGTGTGACAAAGTGTTGCCAACTTACAAAACGTGATATGGCACTCAAGCGACACTTCCCTAATGATAAAATTTGTCATCTTTTGTGCTCGAAGCGTATTGGAGAGGTTATATATGTGAGTGGGCCCTGTATTGTCGCCGGACACGCCATCTTCAGCAGGGATTTTATAATATCACGTGCCATTGTCGAGTAATAATGACCGTGAGTGGGGAAAGTAAAAATGAACTCCTTGTAAAGGTGATTAATGCTCATGAAAACCTATTATCCTAACGCAACCTCTGGAAATATAAAAAACAAGCTAACAAGACAAACAGAAGGAATTAAAACGGCACAACCCTTTTGGAAGATAATATACAGATAACAAGCGAGCATCGGAATAATTTCGGGCCATTTGCAAGGCAGCTCATGAAAAAGAGCACCATTAAAAAGTTAATTTAATTAGCAGTTATTGGTGTAAGTCGGTTAAGTTTTTTTTTATCTTCCGAGCACATGGGGTTGAAGGCGATCTAAATTAAACAAGGGTTGCTTCTCTAATTATATTTTGTGGAGACATTTATGCCTAAAGGGGTCTGATGACAAAATATCTCTTGTTGACTTTTTCTTCACCTTAACGGCGGTCATGTTACACGTTCCTGAGAAAGACGAAGGAGATGCCCCCGTTAATGTTTTAACTTTTTATTGATGCGAAATGAAATTAAGGAGGACTCTTTCAGTTTGGAAAGTTTTAACGTCGTTTAATTTCATTTTTTTGATACGCTAATCCTTCTTTGTACAGAAAAAACGAACATAAATCTTTTCATTTACAAACATAAATTTGAAACAAGCGAAGGGCGCTGTATTTTTGTTATTAGATAACATCATAACTGACAACCTTCCTCACACCTTAGTTAATTATCAAATTGCGGCCACATAAAATATGCCCGAATTAAAACATACATCATTTAGCATTTGTCGCTCTCCTCTGTTGTGTTATCTGTCCTCCCTCAGTGATTTAACATTTTTGAAGGCTTACAACTAATAAGAACGCAAATAACGGAAGAACGCAATCAACTTCTCGGGCTGCGATCAAATGAACTGAACTTGATATACCGAAATGAAATCAGTTATTTTGCAATGAGAAGTTCCTTATTACGAAAACACCTCAAAAGGGATAAATAACTAAACGAAATGTGGGACAGAAAGAGACAACTGATTTACGGTATTAAGGAATTAAACGACTTCTAGCTGCCAAAACACTCAACTACCGTTTCTCTCTATTATCAGACGTTGTTCAGGTTGTAAATTTCATTTGATTAAATTCCCTTGCTCTCTAAGACCTAAGATGAACAAGAGAAATCTTTGTTATTGGTTCATTTAAATAATTTTGCCGCTATTACGCATTAGGGACACTCATAGTCTTCGTATCAAGATACTCTTATCTATTGCTGAAAATGACAACCGAGGAATTTAAATTTAAAATTACTTTGTCGAAATTGTATTAAATTAATTTATTTGTCAGTATAATTTAAAACAAGAATAAGCATAATTAGTTTTAGAAATCATTAAAATTAATAATTTCGGAATTATTTTTTCCTGATAAAACAAAAGCCTTGAATTAATCCCAAGCCAACTGATAAATGCACCTTCTAGCGTACGACTTATTCTCTAATTCATTTTTATACGCAGTATCAAGTTCAAGACCCCCAAAAGTAGTTGTAAAGTGAATTGACGTAAAAACGAACCCATAATGCGATTAGGTTTTATTATTTACTAATCCAATTTGAGCAATTTTTTTTATCGCTACAAAAACATAAATAACGAGCACCCGCCTATTACGTCAACTGTAACTACTTAAACTAGATGAAATAAATTTAACAGCAAACAGTAAACTAGTCAATAATTAAAAACAAGTCAAGAATATATTGCACACAAAAGGAAACGAAACGGAAGGTCGGGATCGAAACTTTGCGAACAGCAATAATTTGATCCAGGCGTGTACAAATGAAAGACGAGAGTTTTTATGTATTTGTATAGTTTAAGAATTTCGCAAAATATTTCATAAAGTTCCATTCAGTTCAGCAAAATTATTGAAATTAGGGAATCAAGAAAATCTAGGCCACTAACATCAGTGGAGGTGGGAGCGAATATTTTTCGAAAAGTGTTCGGGGAGGGGGGGTTAGATGTTAGTAAATCAATATCAGCGCCACTAAGTTCAAGCAGACTTTTAAGAAAGGATATTGAAGCAAAACTGTGTTAACCCGACTGCAAAAACCGTGAGTGTTGGATGATAAATATTTTGTTGGAATTTAAAATTGACATTTAAAGATTCACTAAAACTGCTAATACATAAATAAAAATAATTCAGACACACTAAATTCAATAAATAATAGGCCAAAATGTAACGTGTGAATCTATTAAAGGTAAACAAGTATTACAAGGTCGAGTGTAACGCATTGAATAAAACGAATTATTTAATTATAAACAATTACAAAATTGATGATGATCGGATGTGTAAAGTTTGTCACGGTCTCACCTTTGTCTTTAACTTATTTTGTATTAATTTTAGTAAGTACATTTATTACGCCCTGTATATAACTATCTAAAATTGCGTTTTGAATGTTTCTAGGGGTAAACAGTAGTAAATAATTATTTTTCTTATATTAATATTCCAGGAATGAAGGTCGAGGTCAATTATTAAACCTAATTCCGGAATTTATAAAATTTAATTTGTTAAC
>JAHWXV010785981.1:0-10841 GCA_024586415.1 Phrixothrix hirtus
TATTAAAATCTATAAATTATTTTTGCTTTAAATGAGCTCAAAATTTAATGATAAAGCTCTTGGTACATGTATAAAGAAAATTATGAATGGATGAATTGTTAATGCTTTTAAATTAATTTTAAAGTTTACAATTTGGGTGTATAGGAAAGTTACTAAGGTCAATAATTTCAAATTAAATTTAAAATGTGTAAGAGAAAGTCGGGTGTTGTCTCACACCAGATTTTATTTTGATATGTTTAATCTATCTTTACAGCTTTTGCAAATTGCAAAACTATGAACAGTTTATTGCTCTTTTACTTGAATAAAAATCTACATTAAACATCTTTTTAATTCAATATATCTTTCTCCTGAATACTCTTCAGTTCATATCAATATAATCTCCTGAGTACAACTCTGTCTTCCGGTACAGACAGTAAAAATCAAGGTCATGAAATTTGTAGATATTATTAGAATGTAAATGGCGCTGCTGTAAGTTTTATAATGCTGTGCAATAGCCTCAATTTAATACTGTAAATTATTTGGCATCAAAACGATGAATAATAATGTTGTTTCAAATACTTTGAATTAAAATGGCAGACGTAAAAGTGTGTGTAAATAAAATGTAATTTGGTAACTATTCCATGTTTACATACTAATATTTAAATTTTAAATTAGGAAAGTGGACAAGAACTTCTTTTGTATTCTCTGTAAAAGAAGAGATTTGGATTTAATCAATATTACTTATAAATTTAGTCATTTAAGTATCGCAGATACTTTAATGCACATATATGGAGACTTTGTAAGTTAATATTTTAGTTTATTTAAGGCAATGAAAGTAATACCTTTGTAGATACAACAATTTTTATGTGAGGACGATTTAATTTGCGTAAATTGTAAGATTGTACTAGACAATGTTTTAAAATTAAAAGAATCGGCATATGGAGTAATTGTTGAACATTCAGTAAGTTGCGATGTATCTGGTTTACCTGGTAAAAAGGTATTTGATTTTCTAAAACTTTGGACTTTACGTGTAGTTGAAAGTGAAGATGGTATAATAATAATAACAACAGAACAACCTGAAATCTACCCTAATGTACAAATGGCATATTTTATAACACCAGCAGATACTCGCTTTATGAAAAAACGACATCCTGATTTCAATATAACAACTCGTAGAAAAAAAATCAGAGGTCACAAATGGAGCAGAAGGAAAAATAGCAAGTTTCGTACTCAGAGCCGATTATCACACAGTCACAACCAAAGATCACGAAATTCTACTTTCCTTAGTAGCAATAAAAAACGACGCCAAGCATCACGTTTTTCTAAACAAAGATCACGTAGTAAAAGTCAAAAGTCTCATAGTACTAGCCAAGCATTACAAAGGTCAGCACAAAAACCACGAAGAGCTAGCCAGAAATCACGAAGTTCTATTTCTCGCAGCCAAGCACCCAGAGTTTCTAAACAAAGATCACGTAATAAAAGTAAAATGTCTCGCAGTACTAGCCAAACATCACAAAAATCAAGAAGATCTAGTCAGAAATCACGAAGCCCTATTTCTCGCAGACAAGCATCCAGTGTTTCTAAACAAAGATCACATAGTGAAAGCCAAAAGTCTCACAGTACTAGCCAAGCATCACAAAGTTCTAGCCAGAAATCTCGAAGTTCCATTTCACGCAGCCAAGTATCAAGTGTTTCTAGACAAAGATCACATAGTAATAGTCAAAGATCTCGCAGTGCTAGCAAAGCATCACAAAAATCACGAAGCTCTAGTCAGAAATCACGAAGTCCTATTTCTCGCAATCAAGCATCCAGTGCTTCTAAACAAAGATCACCTAGTGAAAGTCAAAAGTCTCGCAGTACTAGCCAAGCATCACAAAAATCACGAAGTTCAATTTCTCGCAACCAAGCATCCAGTGTTTCTAAACAAAGATCACGTAGTAATAGTCAAAAGTCTCCTAGTGCTAGTGAAGCATCACAAAAATTACAAAGCTCTAGTCAGAAATCACAAAGCTCTAGCCAGATATCACAAAGTCCTATTTCTCGCAGCCAAGCATCCAGTATTTCTAAACAAAGATCACGTAGTAACAGTCAAAAGTCTCGCAGTGCTAGCAAAGCATCACAAAAATCACGAAGTCCTAGCCAGAAATCACGAAGTCCTATTTCTCGCAGCCAAGCATCCAGTGTTTCTAGAAAAAGATCACGTAGTAACAGTCAAAAGTCTCGCAGTGCTAGCGAAGTATCACAAAAATTACGAAGCTCTAGCCAGAAATCACGAAGTCCTATTTCTCGCAGCCAAGCATCCAGTGTTTCTAAACAAAGATCACGTAGTAACAGTAAAAAGTCTCGTAGTACTAGCCAAGCATCGCAAAAATCACGAAGCTTTAGCCAGAAGTCACAAAGTCCTATTTCTTGCAATAACAATAAAAAACCAAGCAGCCCCAACCAAGCATCCAGTGTTTCTAAACAAAGATCACGTAGTAAAAGTCATAACTCTCGCAGTGCTAGCCAAGCATCTCAAAAATCCAATCAAAATGCTCGGAGATCTAACCAGAATTCATGTAGTCCAAACCAAGCATCCTGTATTTCAAATCAAACATCGCGCAATCATAATCAAAAGTCTCGCAGGGCTAGCCAAACATCTCGTGGGTCTACTCAGAAATCACGAAGTTCTACCCAGCGGCCTTCCAGTTCTCGTAGGTCTAGCAAAGTATCTGGACAGTTTAGTCAAAAATCACAAACTCCCAGGCAAAAATCATTAAGCAAATCAAGGAATACTGGATCTCACAGTTCTAATCGTAAATCTCGTAATCGTAACAAAACATCTCGTAATTCTAATAAAAGATCTCGTAATACCAGCCAAAAATCTCTACATTCTGACAGTTCTCGCAACACATCTCATGATTCTAACCAAAGATCTCGCAGTTCTAGCTTACATTCTAAGAAATCTAACAGAACTCCTCGTAGTTCTAGTAGAAAGTTACCCAATAATCGTAGAACAGTAAGTGGCTGCAGCCAAAGGAAAAGTTCTAATAATAAAAAACCGCCTCTCCGTATCAGAAAATCACACAGTTTTTGTCAAACTAGGGCCAAGTATTCAGGTGGTAAGCGTCGCTGTAAATCTACTGCAGTAATATCAAAGAAACAGATATTAAGTAACAGAGCACAAGTCAATAAAACAAAGATATTACAAAAAAATAGGGATATGCAGTTAAGAATTTTAAACGATTATGTTCAAAATGACGGAGCACTTCGGAACTTTACAGTTTCATATGTAAATCAAAGTTTTGAAGATACTGATTTGGAAGAACTTAATTTTGAAAATTTACAAAGTCGACCTTCAAAGCCTATTATAAAAACAAGATATGCCACAAGTTTGCGGGGTCAATTAATTAACAAATTTCGCAATTCAATGTTTCAGTGTACTTCTTGCTCAGAGGCATCAACTTCACTTAGTAAAATTACACTGCATCGTATAAATGTGCACAAAGAGACACCATGGTTTCATTGTGGCCAGTGCAACTTTAAATGTCATTCACAGTAAGTTATTTTAAATTAAAAATAATTAAATTTGTGGATGTGTGTAGGGAAATCAGCGAGTTCCTTAAAATTAAATTTTCTTAAAATGTGGTCACTTTATTAAATAAAGTAAATGCCTTTTATTATTATGAAATTGAAATGAAGTTCAAAGTTGTTTGTAAAACAACTGACTTAAAAGTAGAAACCCATAATGTTTTGTAAATTTATAAAATAAATCCATGTTAATTACTTAGGAATTAAAGCAATATTAATTAATTTTTTACTTTACAAATATTAAAATTTAGTTAATATCGCTTTACTTCTTAAAAGCAATTAAAACAGCTTTATTCTACAAATTCTCTTTATTAAAACATTATAGGTTTCTACCTTAAAGTCTGTCGTTTTACAAACAACTTCTAACTTCATTTCAATTTCATAATAATAAAGGGCATTTACTTTATAATTTTCATTAAACTTTAAGCAGCTTGTATATACCGGTTGATTTTAAAATCCACCGATAAACCTGGACCACACAGATGGGGGTAGTACTAAATTAAGAGAATAAAATTCTTTTTGAAAAACTCCCTGCTGTTTCCAAAAAAAGCCATTAATGAAATGTTACAGGCTTGTTTGAGAACCTCTGCAATAAGGCAATAGAATATGTAGTCTTTAGATGAATAAACATGACGCAGTTGTTATTCATTCTAAAATTCAACTTGTACACAAACCAGGGATATAAATTCCATTAAAGCATTACGTTTATTACAAAAATGTATTGTATTTTAAATTATCAGAATTTTTTATCTTATTAATCGCTGTTAGTTCACATTTGTTCGTTATCAAAGTGTATTAATTTTCTGTTTCGTGTGATTATTAATCTAATTCTATTTAATTGTAAATTAAACATTTTATTTGTGTAAATATTGGATGGATTAACTAATATTGAAACGAGGGAAATAGTTTTAATTTATGGTGAAGCATTTTGAATGCTTCTTGTAAAAAAATAAATATTTCTTTATTTTTTTTATGAATTTTGAATAAGGAAATATCAAAATTATGTTACTTATAAAAATCTGGATATCATTTGCAGTAATAATTGTTTAAAATTTTTATCTGCGTAAATTATAAAGGATTAAAAATGTAGGTCATTGGTATCAATTATTAATATTAAGATAGGTTAGTGTACATAAAAGGTAAACATGCCTCTTTGTAATTTAATATTAAAATAACATTTTGTTCATCTATGATACAGAAAATTTATCTAGATGTATTTATTTGTATTCGCATTTTCCTGCAGTTCTCAAGAAATTTACAATTTTTTCAAAAAAAGTGTTCTATCTTAGGAGATGTTTTTTGTTAATAGACATGGTTAGATCTCTACAGTACTTTGTTAAAGTTTGTCGGTATATTTTAAAATCACCCTGTATAAACACAGAATAGTCTTTACTTGATAATTGGAGAATTGTGTCTGTCCGATAAGCCCCAACAAGGATGAAGCCGGTCGCAGCCTGTTCTCTGATGTACCAAGCATAGATCCTGCCACTTTCAATTAAGAAAAATTTTTACATTTGTAAAAATTTTCTTAAATACAGTAAAACTCTGATATAAGGAACCCGAACATTGCAAAAATTTTGTTTGTTATAAAAGATCATTCACTAAAACAACTGTAAATAAAATTAAACATTTGTAAATAAATTTAGGCATTAATGCTATTTATTTATTAAAATAAAATTAAATAAATAAGTAAGAAATATTTTAAGCAATAATTAAAAATCTTTTCCAGTAAATTTATGCACATCGCCATCTTCCAAATATACACATATACATAAGCTGCGTTCAAGTTAAGCTGCTTATGATTTAGACAAATGGGATGCAATGCTATTTGTGCTATTTGTGTGCATAATATTTACATAAGTGCAACTTTACAGTAATTCTTCAGTTATTACCGAGTTGTGGTATAGAGTAGTCGAAAAGAGCCAAGAACCATGCTTGTTAATTACTATTTATTTGTATGGATAATTCCAATACTTTAGTAACACCCTTAAAAAGGAAACGGCAAGCTGTTATGTTACACAAAAAGAAATAATAATAAATATGCATGCTCAAACTTATGCAAAACATTCAGAAATGGCCAAAGTGATATAGAAAGTATAATTTCAAGTAGTGTTGGTGTTTCAGTGCATTCTGTTACATGAAACGTAAATATTAAAACAACATACAATAAATGGTTAAAGCTTGTATACATAGTTTCAAGAGTACAGCAATTTATGTTTACTTACATTGTATGCAGCTTTAATTTTGAAATGAATGTGAAAGTCATAAATTAAGTGAAAACAATTAATTACGAAATATTAAAGAATATATAATATGCCCGTTCGAGAATGACTTTTTTAATTTTTAAAGTGCAATTACTTCTATGCCTACAACTTGCATAAAAATAATTTAGAATTCTTTTAATTGAAATTAATAAATTCATTTCTTTTGTTCATGGACCAATTTTGATAATAAATCAAACTGTTAAAGTAAAATGTGTTAAAGAAGGTCAAAAGCTTAAATTTTTAGCAAAAAGAATGTTCATTATTGCCAACCGTTTGTTATAAATATGTTCGCTAAAAGTAATTGTTCATTATAAAACGGGTTCATTATAACGAAGTTTTATACTGTACTTTTTAATGTCATTTTTGGATACTTATTTATATGAGCTTTGTTTTATTTTAACATCTGTTAATTTTAGTTTTTTTTTAAATCAATTAGTTATAAAATTAAAATAAAACCCACAAATTTTGTCCAATAAATTGGTTTGTCAGACTCGAATCAAAAATGGTTGCATTTCAGTATTCAGTAACTCTCCGATTACAAATTATTTCTATATTTATACATAGGTTTTTTCTTAATGATTTAGCTACACTTATAAGCGTATAAAAAATATTTTTACTATTTCATGTTTTTATTGTTTTTACTTAATTCTCTATTATGTAGGAGATAAAATAAAAGTCAAAACATTTAAATTTTATTTAAATGAAAATATAACATAGCCATTTAAACAAAATTTAAATGTATATCTGCTTTCAAATATAATTAAAATTTGAAGTCAATTCTATTTCTCAAAAATTGTTAATATTTATGGAAATATTTAAAAATAACTATCAATTAAAAAATCTGGTATGAGATAACCTATAACTTTACTTACCCATTTTAAATTTTATTTTAAATAATCAACATTAATTTAAAATCTAATTTCTTACACATATAAAATAAAAACATTACAATACTTTGTCTTGCACTTTGAATATGTACAGGAATCTGTTGTTTTTATAATTAATACAATTTTTAAGTAAAAATTTAGATTAAGCGCTTTGTGATGTTATTAACATAAGTATAACACATTTATCCTTGGGTGGAAAGGAGTATGTTAACCACGTCACAAAGATATTGATAATGATTGAGCTTTTTATCAACAATAAATTATGTCCCAAACAGAACGTATTACATTCAAAAGGATAATGAATCTACCTTTCCATATCAGGGTTGGATAATAAATTTATAAGCTACTTAATACATGTGAATTAACATCCACATAATTACTAGTGAATCAGGATTGTACATTAAGTTTATATAATTCCCTTCCTAATACTGTGCTACAACTATATGCTATCAACAATAAATTATGTCCCAAACAGAACATGTTACATTCAAAAGAATAATGAATCTACCTACCCATATCAGGGTTGGATAATAAATTTATAAGCTACTTAATACATGTGAATTAACATCTACATAATCACTAGTGAAGCAGGATTGTACATTAAGTTTATATAATTCCCTTCCTAATGCTGTGCTACATGACACTATTCTCAACTTAAATAGTTAAACAATTCTATTTCATAACTGAGGGCTACGTAAGACAGAGTTTTCTGAGAAAAAGCACTGTTTATTGATTTAAAACTCTCACAATTGTAATAAATATCAAAGCACAAGAATTAAGTACAATAATTGTGTAATGGTAGTAAATAGTAAATTAAATCAGACAGTTTTATTCTATATATTTTATGACACCCTGTAAGTTAGCATAACGTTCACTTCAAGTTTCAGATAGAAAAATGACAATTCAACATAGAAGCAGCAAAGTGACACGAGTTTCAATTCTTTTGTCGAAACTACATTTAATACTTCAATTACGTAAATTCTTATATTCTACTAAGGTTAACTAAATACTACCATTATTAAATTTATTATATGATAATAAATGATTGCTGCAACTTATAACTGGCATAAATTGACAAAGTAAACATTAATTTGCTCACAGATAATATTGTCAGTTAGGCATGCCAAATGTGTTCAATGCTGTTGAAGGTGGAGCATTTTTATTGCTTCATGTTACAGGAAAGTATTTAGTATCAGTCACAATTGGGAACTTTCAACTATTTTTTTTTTGTAAAAATATAGCATGTTGAAGCAGTCCTTAGGTATATTCATGGTTTTAAACAATTTATTGCTTTTCATATGCTTCAAAAATTTGAATTTCCGATTTTGGCGCCATTTGACCAGGAATACGACACATGCTCAAGTGACATCAACAACCAGTAGCGGTTTATGCCGGTAATTGGGTAGCTGGTGTTACATGGTAAACATTTTGAAAACACGTTAGTGAAGTTTCTTTTTGTACAACATAAAAAGCATATGACACATTAAAAAAATGTATAAGTGGTGTTTTGTACCTCATTGTAAAAATACAACATACAGCCCCCTATAATGCAATAATTTTTATATGTACTATTATCATTATCAAATCAATTCAAATAATTTACTGATGATGCTACACAATCATAACACTGAATATTTTTTATGGTTTTATCGATTTCATTTATTGTTAATGATGCCATACTATATATGCTTATTATGAATTTGGTGTTCTAGGCATATCTTTGCTTTTACAATACAATTTTTTACCGTTTAATTTGTATATATCCAATGGCATTATCACCATAGAATTCTCTTGATGATCTACAAAATAAATAGTAATTATGTAAAATAAGTAGTTAGACTTTTAAAAACAATTTTGCAATAATTATCTAATTTGTTATAAGCAACGGTATTTCATTTACTTATGTTTGTACCTTGACGTCTCTTATTTCTGCTAAGTTGAACTGCGAATCATTTTTAAGAAATTCTCCTAGCATAAAAATGCTCACTTTGTGCAAGTTTTGGATGTAGCCTTCATATATCTTTTTTTCATTACTAAATGACTTAATAAACTGTGCCTACATGATAACTAATGTTAAAGCTAGTTTTACAAAACTACTCAGTGGATCTGTTAGGTGTTACGATGATACATATAAAGAATCAACAGGCACGTTTCTGTCTACTGGCTCGTGACATCATGACCAATAGCATATGTTCTTGATACCGCCATTGAATTCGTAAATATTTCAAATTTGTAAAGTATTTTAAATAACTTTCTGATTATTTTTGAATGTTTTATTATTACAAGCGTATTAATGTGACGATTTATTTTCATTATTACCAAAAAATGAGAGCATTTTGTGATATATGAAAGTACCCAATTGAATAATTTATTAAGTAAGAAAAGTATGACCTTGTCCGCAAACTTCACGAATTAGACTCATATCCTTAACCGGAATGGTCATTATTTCATTATAGCCATTTTTTGAAGTCATCGTAGGTTGCCTTCGATTTCCGGTACCCATTTAATTCTTTATTTGCCAAAACTATTCATAGAAAAATCTTCTAAGAAAATCAATTAATATAAGAACCTCAAAAAACTAATAAACTTATAAGCTAATAATGAAAGTATGTACCTGCCTTATTAATTATAGCAGTTACAAATAGAAACGTCTATAACATGTTAGTAAACTTTTCCGGCAATCGATACGTGTTTGTCAACAGCCTGAAAAAACCAAAAAAATTCTGGATAACCATACCTATAATTTTTACACAAGTTGCTAAAAGATATTTCTAAGTTATACATATTACAGTAAATGCGTTAATTAAGTAAAAGTATACATTTCCTAGTAAATGTATAGATATACTGCTAAATCAGTAAATGCATTTACAAACAATAAGTTTTAAACTTTTCCTATCAGAAATATACATTTACAACCCTGATATAGTGGAGGTATAAACGAATACAGATTTATTGTATAAATGAATACTCCGACTAGTAAATGAATATTGACATTGAAGAGTAAAATTCATTTTTCTATCAAATAACTAGTTAAAATACGAAATGTAGAAAATAAGTAAAATCATTTTTATCAGTTAGGTGATTGGTAGTAACTGTAATAAATAATAACCTAACCATTGATTAAGGGTTTTTTTTAATTTATGCATTTCATACTTCAACTAATACATTTATTTCATAGAAGAGCGGATTTTACATATTAACAGTAACAATTATAATACATTTATAGTTTTAAGCAAACAAATCTTTGTGCTAATTTAATATAATTTAATAAAACTTTAAATTGTCGTTTTTTTAAACATAAATTGCATTTTGATAAATATTTAATACTATTAATAATTATAATTGCAATCAATTGCATTGTGTATGATTTAAATTTTGTAAAAATAGTTCAACATCAAAATAGTGAATAAGTTTCATACAAATTTGACATAATTTGTGTGCAGTAGTACTATCTTTTATACAAATTAATGTGGATCAAACAGGCTTTAATTTTATATATACCAACTAAAATTAAAACGTATCTCAATTTTAGATATTAGATATATAATTTATAATTAATAACCAATAGTTTTAAAGAAAAAAAGTGATTTAAAAGAACATGTTCTAGTATTTTTTATTAAAACAGCGGACACTCAAGGTAGTAAATGTAATATGATATTTTGTAAATAGAAAAAGTGGTATTTATGGTTTTAATCATGTATCATAGTGAATAATCAGACCCATGACACATTTTTAAGCAAAAGTTTGTTTTGATTTAGATTAAAATATTTTACATATGTTTCAGAGCTCGGATTGCGTTACTTTTGTTTTTTCTAAAAGTTACTTTTTTAATGAAAAATCCATAAAAGTTACTTTTTGTTACTTTTTTAAAAAATTACGTCATTTAAATTTTGCGGACTAATGTACAAATGAAACGGTTAATGTTATGTCCCAATACCGATAAATTGTATCATTATTTGAATAAAGTGGGCGTCAACGTTGGTGTTAAAGTTTATTACTAAATATTTTAATAGTTGATAAACTACAAATCGTAAATTACCGCTAAAATATGGCCGTTTTTATATTTTGTTATTTAAAAGGCGAATATAACCTGTAAATACAGGGAAAGTTTAAATTAATAACGTACCTACATATAAATTTA
>JAHWXV010786094.1:0-16484 GCA_024586415.1 Phrixothrix hirtus
TATAACGTAGAATGATTTTAAGTTTGAGTTCCAGATATATTTGAGTTAATTCATTGTTAACGAATATTAATTAGTTTATTTGATTACACTGTGAAAATTAGTTATTTATTTTTGTCAATAAATTAGTATCGGAACATATCTTTTCAATTCCGCCGTTGACTGAATCGAACAGTAAATAGAAGTTCGTTTGAAGACCGAAGTTCGAGCGACATCATTTAGCATAAACGAGGTCCATCGTAAGAAAGCCATTTCCACGTCACTCCGACCACCCGAATCATCGAAGCAGGATTACAAATTACACGAAGAACCACCCCTCATGACTAAGAGCTACCACCGGGTAGAACGCAAGTTCTTAATTCCTCTTATGCCTTTCAGTAAGGACTGAAACGTCACAGTTCAACTTCAACTTTTTCGACTTTCACGGTACTGCGTATCATGAACTGCTCCCCCTCCCACTGTGGAGCAGGGAGAAATTCATCACGACAACGCACCCACGCGCTCGGTATTCACAACACTATTCGTCAGATTTGGCCCACTGAGACTTTTTCCTCTTTTCCAAGTCCTAAGGTTGCTGGTTTGATATCCTCCAGGACATCCAGCGCAAATTGCAACCTTGCCTAAACTGAAATTCAGGGTGTAAGCGGCAACCGCGTTAGAAGAGTTACACAACTGTGCTAGGAGACTACTTATACCGGGATAGTATCTGGATTTTTCTCAGGTTAGTTAGAACAACTGTATATAACCGACAGTGTATTCCTGGATGATAAATGACGAGTGTTTAAAACATATTTCAGTCTTGAGCAGCTATGGCTACTTAAATGCATAGCTTCGCAAAATTATTTGTTACAACTTAATAAGCCTTTGGGCGTACAATAAAATTGAAATACCCGCTGTCAGTCGGATGGTACCAAAACATTAACACCTTGACTTCTTTTTGAAAAGCTAAAGATGTCTGAGATAGCTACAATCAATTAATTAAAATAGTGTAACGCCATAAGCACAAGCAAACAAACTTTGTAAGCACGTCTTAATAATAAATTATTTAGGGACACCCTGTATATCAGAATGTATACTTATACTTGCGAGCATAGTTGGAAATACCTCGGCGATATTGTAATAATAATAATGTAAAATCAATTGAAACGTCCATAGAATACAATGTAACAAGGCTGAGGTAAAAGCTATTACGTCAGCAAATATGCAAACATACGTAACCTTCTAACAACAATTCCCGATTTACTTCTCCCCTTTCGAAAGAAATGTTTTTGAAGTGAATAGAAGCTCGACACTGTAAGAGTAAACAGCGCTTCCATTTTATTGGGTAATTAAACATTCGTGTACTTAAAAAAGGGACCGCGCTCCGATTCTTGGTAGAATAATTAGATGATAAAAGAGTTACCCGCGTTAAGGCGGATCGTATTTGGATTCAATCATCATCTTACCACGTTCGTGCTCTATGAAATGGTTAGGGTGGAATTGGGATGTACGAGCAAGGTACGAAATCATCTAGAACCAGAAGCGTTGGTACCGTTCTAACTAATTTATTTGGAAACTTCCACCTCCGAACTTCAGGTAAGTGACGTTCTTTCACTATAAATTCACCACCACGCAGTCCGCAAAGCTTTATCGTTTATCTCAAATTCTACAACAGCCCTCTTTCCATAAAAACTCTCCTGGAGTGGAAGTTTGGTCAAGTTAAGAATAGACATTGAGATAATTTTGTAAATATTGTTTTGAATCTTCAATAAATTTAGCTTTTAGTAAGTAACAGCCACGATTTTTAGGCTGAGATTATTGTTCAATTTAGATTAATTATACCCCATAGTAACCTAGGAGTCCCTGAACTTAGTGATTAATCAAAGATTGTTTGAATTATCGTTATATCTACATTCTGTTAACTGAATTGATTTCTTTGTAGTGAATTGTACTTGTATACTACAAATTATACATTATAGCAATGTATTGAATTCAGGTTTTATTATTTCCTAATTATAAGGACCTTAGAATAAGTAACCATTTTGTTCTTCCAGCAAATGACTAGAAATAATTTAAAGTAAGTAAAACAAATTGTGAGTCGACGATTGACCTAATCGAAGGATACACCCAGTGGCGTACTGGTCTACATCCATCTAGTAAGTACTTCACGGTTTTCTCGCAATACGGTTTAAGGAACTGGGATCTTCGTTCTCCTTTTCCCCCTTTGTAAACCTAACATCTCCCAACGAAGTTGCGCCTTCGACTTTTCCTCTGTTACTACGACGTTCTTGAACTTAGCCCAGCTGTCTTAATAGACAACTTGAATCCCCCTACTCCACTGTGTGCTTGCCGGCGCAGCATCGCAAGTTCAGGAAATACACCATCGCACCATTAGGACGCAAAACGTCTTTGTTCCGTTATAACTCGCTCAGTAATATGTATTAGGTTGATCAGTTAGTTGCAATTACAGTTCACAGTGTACTCTACATTTATTTATATCTAATTCCTAAGATTCCACTTCTGAAAATAAATTCTATGCTAGGCCTCTGGAATGGTAAAAGCTCATAAATAAAAGATATTTTAGTCAAAACACTGATTATGTTGGCGGTTGGAAAATTGCAGGTCGTAAGCCGCATGTCACCCTTTGAAAACTATACTACTACCCAAACAAGTAGAAATGTATAGAAAAAAGTAATTTAAAAAATAAATGAAATATACATGCACCAAAGATAAATGTTTCATCCGAATTTTTACATTTCACGATACGCGAATCTAAACAATTTCAACTAGGTAACTATAGCTCCTGTAGGTATAATATAAAAATTATCCTATTGCATAAGACACAAAGTTTCTAAATTAAATGTTAAACTAAGAACGCATTTAAACCGACAGGCACAATTAATAAACAATTTTCCCGTTGGCGACAACAATTAATAAGGCAAAAAATTCTAGATCATTAATTAGCGTCATTTTTAATAACTAATTCGCTTGACACATTTTTCACAATACTAAACTGACAGTTGTATTAGAAAAAAATTGTATACAGTTGCAAACTTCTTAATTACGCTAATATTTAATGGCGAGGCCTTTAATAAAGTTTTTGCAAGCGGACATCTTTTATTAATTTCGTATAGATCCTTTTGAGAACAACCATTATTATTCTAATTATGTACATTATTAAGCTGAATTTTTAATTATTGTCACTTTATTTCTGCTTTATAAAGACCATCGCGAAATCTATTAAGGATTCAAAATATATCTAAGGATATTGACACATCTCTTACGCCCGTTTTTAAATTTTAAAATATTGTATTTCAAGGTTAATTCCGATAATAAAGTAAATCTCCCATATACTACTCGTCAATAGACTCATTTCTTGGAAAACGTGAATATTTACATTCCCATGTGACACGTGATGCTAATTATCGTTAGGAAAATTTCGACTGTATTCAAGATTTTAAAACTTTGGCAATAGAAAATTAAAAATTATTAATAAAGTATTGCTAGATTACATTCTCGGTTTGTCGGACATCTAGAAAAGATGTAAAAAATCGGTAACGCCTTAAGGATAAAGTAACTTCTTTTCACTAAGTATTAAAAATTGTTGACAACGTTTGATAATTTTCCAAATACTAAAAGCGCAGAAATTTCGATATACCCTTATAGGAGCGTCTTCTCGCTTTTGCTAAGTGAATCTTATATGGATTAAATTTGGTCATTTACAGAAAAGCGTACCATCGCCTAATAATAATTATACAAAATAGGCTCCTATAGATTGAAAATAAATCGTCGATCTAAATTTTACACGTTAAGAGATCGTTTCTTAACATTTAAGCATATGGTAATTTAATGCGGCAATTAATTTTAGTATACACCATTTTAAAATTAAAATTCAATAGATCCATGCGATTGTGTTTAATATATCAGGCAGAGTCAAATGAAGACTTTAAAAACGTTTTCAAACAACATTTATTAAAGCAATATCAAAAATAGGTACGTCATTTTTTAACGTAATCTCCGCCGCTTTGGAAGCGCTTTAATATTCGAAGAAAAATTCCTTTGGTCGTGTGCACAGCCACTCATGCATTGTCTGAACCACATCATTACTAATGCCACTTTAAGTGTACCAAATACTTGATAATAGCGGGGCCGAGATCAGGGGAATAAGGAAGATATGGTAGACACTCAAACTTCAATTCTTGGATGGTCGCGGTAGTTGTACGCGCAGTACGTGACCGCGCGTTGTCGTGTTGTAAAAGAAACCATTACTCAAAGATCCTCGCCTTTTGTTTCTGGTGGCAAGCTTCAGACGGTTCTTCAGGAGTTCTGAGTATGTGGCAGTAGTAACAGTACCGCTTTTGTATCCCAAAAAAGAATCACATAACCTTTTCTGTCGAGAGCTGTGTTTTGGCGAAGAAGGGTGACACCATTATTTTTCATTTTGTGCAAGAAACGAATAACAACGCTGTTCCTCCCTAGTATAGTGCTCTAATAGGAGTTAAAATTATTAAACACTTTGAATTTTTCCTACGATGTCATTAGCAAGACCTTCTAGATCTCAAAAATAATATTTCTACCAACTTGTAAGAGAAGGTGCATGTTTTAGGGCACTTTTAACATTTGTACATTGAATATTTAAAATGCAATGCGCTGTTAAAAATTTGATTTTAAGAATTAAAATTGTAACAGGTATCTAGTTAGCTTATTTTCCGTACTGGACAATTTTATTGCCACTTGTGTAACTAGTTTAACTTCCCATTTGTAGAAATAACTCTTTAACCAGTGTTTTGTTTTGTTTTTACGTATATTAGTATAAAATCCTAGTTATTTTTATCAAATGGATATTACGAAAGCGAAAAACCTTTATTATCTTGTTGAAGACATTTCTGATTATAAACGAATATGATTGTACATATGAATTGTTTGATTATATTTGTTTTGCGCATGTGTGAATAAAAAAAATAAATGACTATTGCAAGTATTATGATAGGTAAGATTCCTTGGATAATCGATCACTTGTATTCGATTTTAATTGTGACAGGATGGATGCACTAGTTTAAGATCCCCAGCGGCTTCGATGCCTTGTAGAAGCTTTCGTTACAACCCAGTTTTCGTTACGATACGCACCTTTATTCTATTATTCTGGGAAGGTCACTTTGTAACTTTTGAGACACATCATTCGTTTTAATTACATATCTTAGTAATTAGGTTCACGATCACCTAGCGTTTTTTTATAAACTTATTTTTTTCCTATTTTAAGCTTCAAAGTTCATTTTAGCAATATACAAGTTTATATGCGATAACCGCTTATCGTTTTATACCTTTGCTACATAGGTATGTTTTATCTAACTTAAGGTTTTCAAAATGTTTTGTTAACTTTAATTTTCTCTAGTCAAACTTATTTATATATGAAGTTCTCAAAAGTTTTACTACATTTTTTTTATATTTTCAAATAAATGATCAATTCGTGTTGTTTGATGTTGGATGTTGTTTTGAAGTAGTACGAAGCAGAATAAACCGATACTACCCTTACTTTTATATCTTTTCTGTACGCATTATTGTGTTTGTGTCCAATTTCTTTCAGGTCAGTTACGTTTACCTTTTACTACGGTTTTCTACGAAGCTATAGGCGTGAGAAGCCGAACACTTACGATTTCATTGATGTAAGCCCAACGTTCAGCACTATCTACATCTTATCGCCAAATTAATCTACGACGTTTTCACCCTTGTACGTCTAGGTTTACACAAGCGTCTTTTTTTTATTACAAATATATGGCGCCCATTTCTTTTCATCGTTACTCGTCAACAGCGATTCCGGTTTTTTTCAGCGATACCTGTAGCGAAACTCGCGCACAACAATACTAGCACGCATTAGTGGCCACTTTTCATGCAGCTACACCCCGCCCCCTAGCCTCCGCAGCACTAGGGCCAGCCGGTCATATTTTTCTATTTTGTCGTGTAACGGAATCTTTCCGGTGAAGGCCAACCGTGCTTATCTATCCATCTTTAACCTGGCAATATAAAATTAGAAATTACAATAAAACAGCAAATAAATGGTATTAATCAAGTGGTCTATTAAGACAAAAAACGAAAATGTACTGGGCGGACGATATTCACTGAATCAATACAAATATGAATTATATTATATAAAGATAAAATTGTTTATATATTGACGTCGTAGATTGTTGAATAAAATCAACTCAAACCCACAAATATTAATTAATTACGTTACTTTTTGAAAAATGCGGGAACGTTAGAAAAGTCCAAAACTAACTAAAATCAATCAGTCAACTTCACCTATACTTTTTTATTTATTTTACACCTTAATCGATTTAAAATATTCTATTAAACTTATTTTCTCATCGCACAAAATTAGAGTTCGTTAGCTTTAGGATTCATCAATGAATTCATTAATACAAAAATCTGGTGTGACATCACACAACTTTCTCTTACATACTGTAGATATGCAAATGATGATTAACATTTATTTTAATCACTCATCCAAATTGCTGGACACGCAAAATGCTGCTTAACTCCGGAGGGTTTTCTCAATAAATCGCTCTAACGAATATTTTTTAAAAAACCGAAAAGTTCACGTAAAAAGTATTGAAATTTTATAAACATTGTTGGAGCCGCTTTCGAGAAAATCACAAAAAACATGAAAATCGTAAGAATAATGTGGCACTTTGGCCTTTCCATTTTAACTAAATTCTTTCTGTGGTATATCAGGAAGGAAAAAGTCAAATGTCAAATTTCATTTTTCTACGATATTTAGTTTTTGAAATATGTTGCTCACAATTAATACTTCCAAGTACTTCTAGTTACTCGATTTTCAGAAATTTATTAGAGAAACCGCTTTGGTCATATAAAAAGGAATTAAATAGCTAAGAAATATACTAAGATCAAAGACAATGGTTTCAAAAAATTCGCGAAAAACTAAAAATTCGAAAAATATCTAAAAATGACAGAAATAAAGTGGTACTTCCGGTTCTTCAATTTTAACTAGATTCTTAATTTGGCATACAAGGGTACTTATGATCTCAAATATACATTTTTATATTGTCGGTTATACGACTTACGAAGAAATTTGTTAGAAACCGCATAATTATATTACGGGGCATTAAAGACTAAGAAATATACTAAATTTAATAAAATTATTGGAGCCAATTTCGAGAAAATCGCGGAAAACCAAAAAATGGCACTTCCAGTTATCCAATTTTAGCCAAATTATTACGTTCATGTGCTCGGATGGGTGTAAACTGGAATTTAAAATTTTGTTTAGCTACGACTTTTCGTTTTCTAAATATTCTGTTCACATACACACAAACTAATTTCCAAAAACATGATTTTCGAACTCAGGGGACCCGAAAAATTTTATTTCGATTAAAATTTCGACATTGGTTTATTCAATACATCAGAGACCTTTCATGTTTAAAGCATGCTTAATAGATATAGTAAATGTACCAAGAACATAATAATAATTCATAAAATTGTAAAAACTAATTACAGTAGCGTAGATCAAAACTTTACAAACGAACTCGTTATATTTAATTTGAAATTTTGTCTATAATAATAAGAACAAAAACAATCTGTATTAAGCTGTTAAAAACCGAGGACTTTTTAAACTTCGGAAATTATAGTTAGTTTGGGAAATAAAACATTTAACTTAACAAAATCAAAGAGCACCATTACGTTTACTGAATTATCGAAATTCTTGTATTATTGAAAATCATAGATACAGTTCATAATTAACGTGAAAAATATACAGTGATGTCCAGATACAAAACATCTAGGTTCAACTGTAGTAGAAACTACGATGTCGAATATTCAAATAAAAATTATTCAATAAACCAAAGTATAATTTAGTATAATTCTAAAATTTAGTATTTCATTATTGTTTTCCCAACACTTTTTACAAATAACATAACTACATCTGGTAGTGAAACATTGTTCTTTTGAACAGTCCATCGCTACAGTTTATGATAACCCGTCTTATTATAATATTTTATTTAACACATAAAAAAACATATTTAAACATTATTTCTGAATCCTTCCATAAACACAAATTTAAAAAAATTTTGGATTTAAAAAATAACAATCCTAACCGAAAACTAGACTACTGAATAAGCATATCCCTGATATAACAAAATTTTTGCCTACAACAAAATGGTTTTAAAATACACTAAGAATAAAATTATTGAAGTTAATTAAATTTAATTTTACCACTATTTTATTCTTAAACAATTAAAGAAATAATTTTTATCTATTTGCGTATCGAAATGAGTTCATTTCGAACCCCATTTGGGTTCGTAATGGTCTTATTTTTAACGCGGAATATTTTATTTTAAGAAGTTGGTAACATTAGTAATTAACCTTATTAAACGTCACAATGGAATCGAAAATTGACAAAACTTTCATATTCAAATGTCAAAACGTCAATGTTACCAACTATCACTAAAATCCCTAAATCAATTATATGCCAAAAAAAGTGCGTTTTTTTCCTAAATTTTTAGCAAATAGATAAAATAGTATAAAAAACTCGTTTCATAAGACGTTTTATCACACTCGTTGATTAAAAAGCTCGCCTCTACGAGGCTCGTTTTCTAAATTTGAACTTGTGTGACATATCTACATTTAAAATTTAATTATTAGCATTCGTTTCCTAGTTGTCTAACTTTGTTTTAAACTTTACACACTACATTATTTGACTCATTTTCTCATTCATAGATGTCTCTACGTTTTATATTTCATCTTTTATAAATTTATGCTGAACCTTCATCGTCTTTGTAGAATTCCTTTCATTAGTTCAAAATTAGACTAGATGGCACTACCCTTTCCTTAAGTATTATCGTTTCAAATACAAAAAAATGTTTTTGCCACACGCTTTCACATTTTTGTACTATTAAATTATTATTTAAAATAATACATATCTAAATTTATAACAACGACCATTATCAATAATTATGTACAAACATTATGTAAATACAATTGCTAAATTTAATATTACTTAAGGAATGTATACAGCCATTATAAGGTAAATCATTTTAATAATAATTGTACTTAGATTTAATTAGTTTTAATGTAACTTTTAGAACTGATTTTTATAAATATTACACACAGCAGATTTACCCTTTTGTAAAAATTAATTTTTCCAAAGGGAACATAAAATCGAAAACGTTTGAGTTACAATAAATAAAGTTGGGAAAACTATTAGTTTATTTTATTTTCAAAAGTAATATAGATAAGTTGATAATTTAACTTTGTAATTTGTTATAAGTAGCCGCTTAGGAAACTACTTAACTCAGATTAATTACAGGAAAACAATGAATCATGAGGGCAAGAACCGACAGTTGCAATCAATTAAGAATCAAGCGTTATCACGTATAATTGATGTGCTCTGCTTCAAAGAAATCCAAATCGATTTAAGAAAATCGCCATCGCAACCGAGATCTAAACTGCTGCATGCTGTTAGACATCATAATTAATAAGTACACAATTACGTTGTTTTAACATTAAAACGTTCATTGAACAAAATAAAGCAAATATTATTTAAATTTTTTTTTAATTGTTTTAATTTTGAATACATATTTTTAAAGAACCAGAAGTTCTTTCTCTGATGCACATAAATAAAATTTGAAGTAAATTCGTGTTTACTACCTGTGATTAGCTTGTAAAGAGAAACGACTGAAGGGTTTGTAAACATTAAATGTTTCTTTAGGATTTGTGTACTTTAATATTTAAATGCAAATATTGTTGATTTATTATTTTATTTAATTTGAACTTCAATAAATGTACAAATCGTAAAACTTTGTTCTTACTTGGTGGAAAATAATAAAGTCGTTAATTAAATTTATTTAGTGAGATTGCTAGGGTGACTAACAAAAACATTACGACTAGACAGATTATGCAAGATGTCTCTGCAGGTAAAGTGAAAGATTGTAAATATTAGAATCCGTTATTCAGAAGGGTGTTAACCCTGAACTGGTTAATAAAGATCAATACAGTTTGAACTAGTTTGTCTATTTCAATTCTAAGACCAAACAAAGATTACGTAACTAAATTACGTAATAAAGCAATTTATTATAATTGTTTATAGCTGCCAAACAAAGCAGACAACAATGTCAGTTTATCAATATACATATAAAATATAAATTAGATAAACATCTAATTCATTAACCCTTCGCACAAATAGTTAAAATTCAATCAATATACAAAAATACTTATTGTAAAAGCTGTAATTTTTTTAGGGGCAGAATTTAGTTAAGTAAGGATATCTTTAACTGTTATAATTCTTAAAATTTTCACTGAACAACTAATTTTAAAATTTTAGAAAATAACAGCGCCTTGCGTAAGTATTGAAAATCAATTCGATTAATAAGTTTAATATTAAACTGTCAATATCTATTAAACTAATAATTAATACAATCATATTTAAAATCTTGATATAACAATCCTTTGATTACAAATCATTATTTATGTGCTACGGACTTACATAAAAATGAATATCCTTAAGCGTAGTGGAAAAAGGGGTTTTTTGCCTGAAATAAATACGTTATTATACATACAACGTTCATTGGAGCTGTATATTATAATCAACCCCCATCGGCCAATTGAATAATTTATATCAACTTGACTGTGACGAAAACCAAAACAAGGATAAAATAATGTAAGGATTAATCAAAATTTGTTGTCGAAATACATGGAGATGTTCAACACAAGGTGACTGTCACCTCTATGTGAATTTCAAGAACGATTTAGAGGTTCGCAAAATTAATGTGTATCAAAGTATCTCTTTATAGTGTTTCTGATTTGCTGCATTACACCAGTGCAGTGCACATCAGCCGTTTTTCTTTTACAAAATAAGTCCACTATTTTGTAGTTTTCGTACTATTTTTTATAAATAGAAACCAGATAAGTTGCACCACACTCAGTCGGTGCACTCTTAAATTATCAAAAAGAGACGACTAATTGACGTCATAGTGCTGTGTATGTATTTACATAAATTTGTTAGCTACTTTTCAATCATGCAACTGGGAATCTTAAATATTTTGTTGTATGTATAAACTGGGTTACAGTGGTATAGTGTTTAATTGGGCATTTTAATGTCTTTGATTTAAGAAGTATTTCTGCTGACTGTGAACTGATTGTGGATATAACTAAATAAATCGATCTTTTTTCGTAGATATTTATTTATTATCAAAGTAAAACATTCTTTTTATAACTTTAGCAAAAGTCCTATCGCCCATTGTTTACATATTTTTTACTACGATACCGCAGTTTCTGAAAACTGCCGAAACTGTCGTTTTAATCTTAAAAAGTTTTTAATGTTTCTTTAAAACTTGCCCGAATGCATTATGGATATTTATGTAATTCTAAATAAGGACGAAGTCATTATTTATAAAACCACACCTGATATGCCTGTTTTAATAATATTGATGACATTCGGGACGCAAAAACTGTGCCCAAGACATTTCATGTCTGACAGCCATTTAACAAATGATCCCCACGCCTACTGACTGTGAAGATTAATAAATACAACGTCATTTTACCGTCATAAATTTATTAACATTGATTTCTGATTCTTCCGCAAAATATTTTTTGCATTATGTAGCTACCGTCTTTTTAATATTTTCAAAACATCTCGCCATTGAAGAGTAGAAAAGTTTTAAGAGGTTATTTCTTCCTTTATCTATAAAATCTTCTGCGTGGATGTAAAAGCACGTCTTAATTAAGGGATGTTTACTCAAGTCATTTACAAAAACATAAACTTAATAAACCTAAAAACTTATAAATATGCCTCCAAGTTTGCGTATTAAATATACATTAAAATTATACCGGGTGAGTTCATAAAATATATTTGCAAACTTTGATTTTAAGATTAGAACCAAGTTTGTCTAGCTGAAAATTGGATATGTAAATGTAGAAAGAATAGATTTAATTTGCGAGTAGCTCCAGAAAAAATTCTCTAAGGGATTAATTTCACGCAAGCATTGCTTAACAATTTATATGAAAGGTTTTAAAATCAAAGAGGTTCGTTCTATTTCATAAACAGAAACAATGAGAAACGTCTTCGCGTAATCCTCATAGTTATCTCTGAAAAATGCGTAATAATTTACATACCCTTCACGTTTCATATACAAGGGAATATTTAAGATAAAATACATCGCAGCTGGGTTTGCATGCAAATACTGTACACGTCACAGTATTCAGTAATGGTTTTTGTTCTTACAAAAAAAGGAAGAAAGAATAAGACGAACAGATAGCAAGTGCTTTTGTGTTTTCCTCGTGTTGGAGACAAACAAAGCGGAATTGTGCAGCGAGCATATAAACCGAGTATCACAGCGAATAAAAGGACGAAATTACAATTCCTCTTTTTAATATTCAAAATTACCGCCGGGCAACATAGCGTTTACGTTTCAAAAATAATTATTCATTAACAAAATTTTATAAATACATTTAAAATTGTGATTTTATTGAATTTCTATTATTAGATGCTTAAAACGTAAAGGTGTTAAATTGATTTCAAATTACTGGAACATCAATAGCTTGCTATATGGCATACAATCAATGATAAACTCCATTAAAAGTTAAATTATGTTTTAATGATAAATGTCTTTAACATTCCTATTTACTTTTCAAGCAATTTTGGAAGAAAAACGTGACATCACTTATAACATCTAGATAATTATAGTACATATGACATACCGTCAAATGTGAATCAAAGGCATGTTTTAAATTTTAATTTGTAGAGAACAAGGTCTCCATCTAGTAGTGAAATGAAAAGTTCTTCGTATGCTAGTAGGGTTTGTGGCCGTGCAGTTTATGTACACTATTGTTAAAAAAATCCTGAATTTGCCTGTGTCTTCTAGAGTTTGAGAAAGTCGAAAATAAACTATTGAATGTAATAAACGACACACTGTAATGCCTTGATAGTGCACTCCTTACAATAAATAATTCTTTAGGTAGATATGTATATCTACAGATTGTGGAAAGTTAGTTTATGTGTACTTGCAACTGATTTCGCAAAATGTTTTACATTGCATTAAAGCACATCGCGGGTTTGTATTAAATTTACTTTTATTCTTGATTCTTCAGCCGAGCTTGGCGTTATTATCGATTGGCTAAGATTTTCATGAATTTGAATATTAGTCATAAATAAACAATAAATAAAAGAGTTGGACCCGGGTGAATAGGCCCAATTAGTTATAGTTAAAATTACACATTATAAATACGGTGTGAAGTATAAAAAAACATGTCTTCAACATAAAAACGAAAATCTGGTGTAAAACAACACACGACTTTCTCCAACCCATTTCAAATTTAAGTTGAAGTTATTGACTTTAGTTACTTTCTTATACATATACACTGTAAACTCTAAAATTAATTTAAAAGCAGAACTATTTCATCCATTTATAATTTCTTATAAGCATACACTAAGACTTCTATAATTAAATTTTAAGCTAATTTAGAGCAAAAATAACTTATAGATCTGAATAAAATGTAATTAGATATGTAAATAATGTACACAAATTATTGAAACATTAATTTATATTCTCTTTTGGAACGATAATAGCAACGGTCACCCATCCAATTAACTTGCCACGCGAAATCCTGCTTAACTCCGGACATTTTCCTCGATAACGCGCTTCAACAAATTATCTCATAGAAACCGATTAGTTCATGAAAAAGAGCATTATAGGCGTATCAAATGAAGCAAGTTTTAAAAAAATCGTTAGAGCTGTTTTCGAGAAAATTGCAGAAAATTTAAAAATTGCAAGAACAAAGTAGTACTTCCGGTTATTAGATTTTAACAAAATTCTTATTAGGGCGTGTGAGGAAGGTAATAAACTCAAATATACAGTTTCACTTTTCTACGATGTTTAGTTTTCAAGATATATTGACCACATTCGTACACACACAGACCAATTTCTAAAAACGTGTACTACGGCTAAAAACTGGACATCGAAAATTTTGACCGAACATAATTTTTTCTAAAATAATTTTTAACAATAATTTATTTTACACAATATATAAAAAATAAGAATCTATAAGATTATTTGTGTGCATAAGCAGACTGTTGGCTCCTATAAAATGTCACCCATTAAAAAACGCATTGCTGTAGCTTTTTAAATTATGATATTAAAAGTAGGAACATTAATAAGAGATAATGATCTAGGTTCTGTGTTGATCACATTAATTAAAATTTAATTGAAACCCACCAACATGCCTAAGGTTTAAAAGAATCTTCAAATTAATACAATAAAATTAAATATCAGACATAACTAATGCACATACAAATAAATAACGGGTCATCGAGAAAGAGTGCAGACTGCTGAATAGGCAACCAAACTTACAAATTGATGGTACTGAAATTAAAAATTAAACAACACTAAAGTTACCAAATAATTATTTTACTATAGGCGTCACATATAAAAACATTTATAATTGATAATTAAAATGATGTATTGAAATTTCAATTTGCTTGTTGATTGTTAAGAATGTATTAGGACATTTTTTATTTGATGTAAGTTTAAACAATTTCTAATTTCCAATTAAAAATAATTAAAAAATTGAACATATGTGAAATATAGATACACGCCCATGGTTGACAACTTGTTTTTTTGATTAGGAAGAAACACAAAAGCAACGAATTCCCTAGATTTTTTAAATTTTTACCGCTCTGGATGCACTCTTTTTCGATCGCGCGATATACCTCCCTGTTAAGAAACCCAACGAATAATGAATATTAAGGAAGTGCCCTAAACACGTTAAGTTGTGTTTAAACGTCAAATTTGTGTTTACTATTTTATGATTGACATGCATACCCAAAATTAATAACAAATCACTACAAATTACAGTATGGACGCCTACAAGCACATAAATAGTTTTCATTTTAAATATGATCAATTGAACATTATGAAATATTCAGTCATGGTGTCTGTATACATATAAGCAAATTAATTCAAAACACTTTTAGTTATAAAATATAAGCAAAAATTAACGATATTATTCAATAACCTAACAATGAACAACATAAAAACATATTTGTGAAGCGATAACACCGGCAATTTTTAGCACTTCTATTAATCCAAATGTAAGCTGCACATTCAATCATGATTTTCACTCAATTATAAATAAATATCCTCAAAATTACACACACAATTAACAAAAACTTTACGACTTTACATTTAGGTGTTTACCAACAAAGATGGTGTGCTTAAAAATTAGACACACGTTTGATAGCTAGAGGCGCTTCCTTAGTATTGTTTATTCGTTGAAGAAACCCAAGTTAGGCAAATAATTATAAAAGCAACATTTCGGCAAATTTAGTAAACCCCAGAAGAATTCAAGATAGACAGGATAGAAAATTTGTCAAAATAATTGACATAAATAATAAAATAAGTTTTCAATGTTTCTAAAATAATGAAAGTCAGGTGCACGTCTGGTTAAAATTCGTGAGAAAATAAAACTAAACATTTACAAACCTACCACTTTTATCTACCGTCATTCGTGTTAATACTCAGCCCTATGTTTCAATTATGAGCGAGTAAGAAAGATACAAATAGTTTTACAATGTAAAGTTCAGTGACACATTAATAAAGAAGACCCGATACAAAACTGTCCGGTTAAGTTAAGATTGGTGGCCAAGCTAGACCATTCTTTTAGTCAATCTGAAGGGCATGCCGATTTAATCCAGATAAAAACAAAGAAGAAAGGGTTGAAGCCTAAATCGAGGTATAAAGTTCATTACAGCAATGTTTTCAGGTAAACAGAGCAACACAAAGGTCAGTTAAAACATCATAATATAATTAAAGGTCAATGCACCAATCATTAATGGTTAAACCCACTTTTTAAATTTAAAAATTAGATTTTCTTATTTAAATGCTAATGCATGTAATTCAATAAAGAGTTACAGACAAAAATGAATCTTTGTTGACACTTATTATTCAAAATCAGGTAGGAAATATCTGAAAAGTCGTTAACTTTACTAAATTTTCTTATTAATTGTATAATTACTTTTCTTACTATTATTGATTTTTTTAAATAAATTATTCACATCCTCACACACACACACACACACACGCGCGCGCGCGCGTGCGCAAGTACACACGAAAGTATGCGCGCACTCCGTCACATTCGCACGCACGCACTCACATACGTTTGTACCCATATATATAATGATGTAGATAGATCAATTATATTTAATAAAGCTTTCTAATCAATGTAAAACTTTTGTTAATGCTTGTGTGATATCTTGTTTCGATGCACTCTCAGTTGCATAAGTTTATCGGCTTATTATCTCTGTGTCACGTTGGTTGCCTATCTAAATCCCCAACCCACAATATTAAAATAATTACTGCATTTGCGCTACCTTGGAAATTATGTACTTGTAATTACCGTATACGGTAAAGAAAATTCAATTATGGTAAACACAAATAACATTCATATATAAAAATAATCAAAACGATAAAAATTTATTATAATCAAATTTCAAATTCCAGATATTC
>JAHWXV010786100.1:0-11240 GCA_024586415.1 Phrixothrix hirtus
ACAATGCCAGGAACAAGAAAGGCGTTTAACGGATGTAGTATTCAGAAAATAAAACGGAGTTTTTAGAAAAATAAAATTTTCATACGTAACATTATCGGTCATTAAGTTTTTCTTTAAACAAATGGGAGAGCTTGAGATCTTAAGGTTGTGATTTCCTGAAAAGAAGAGGTGAACTTATAAAAGAAACATAAGTATAAATAGTAACATCTAATAACAATTAGTAATCATTCATGACTAATTTATCTAGTATAGCACTAACTACTAAAGAGACTAGCTACTCAATTACACTGTTAATTTACCATGTAAATATTGTTTTTGATGGGCATGACAGTGTAATATACTTAAGTATGAACACCCGATAAAAGCAGAAATTTGATTACATTGAGTTGAGTTTTTATAAGGTGATTTTAGTGATACCGATACTAATAACCTTATAAATAGAAACTAAATTTATGAAATCCAATAAAATGTATTTTAGTCGAATTCTATCAAAACGTAACACTTTTTCACTTTGCTAAACTCATTGTTAGATTTCCTAATCTCAATACGACAATACGACAATACCTCAATCTGCGCACTCTATATAATATGTAAGATTAAATTATGAATTTTTCGTGTTAATAACCACAGAATTCCAGTTTTCATTAATCATTAGTTTTCCCAAACTTTTTTGCACTTTTAAATCCATTTAAATAAGCGATAAGTAAAGTACTACCAATACTTCTTTTTAATATGGTGATATAAAACCAACTTTGTTTTATTTAAATCGTTAGAATAAAGTAAATATTAAAAACTCAGTTGTTAATTTAAATATTAATGGATTGCAACAAATTATTTATTCATCGAAAAGATACAAGTTGTTATCTTTTTCGAGTCCAAAAATATCGCATTTTTCCATACGACTTATAATTCTATATGATCTAAAAAAGTGATTCAAATTACTTTAATTACAACAGTGATGATGATACATATGAAAATGCGCACGACTCACGCACTTTAGGGTCACATGAACAAGGGTGCGGAAAAAGAAGCAAGAACTACTTTTAGGTAGACCAAAGCGAAACAGCATATCCACTAATTATACTTTGAAAGGTTTTTCTCAAAAAACGCTTTTGACAGTGTATGCACCACAGCTCAGCGGGTTTTTAATATTTTTGAATACTATTTTAATGAAAACATTCCTTTATCCATTTTTCATTTTGCTTTTTTATAACAAAGGAGTAGATAAATTTAGAATTAAAATTATAATTCTTTGAAGTTGTCTAATTTTAGGAATGTTTATCAATTAAAAAATTCTTTTCGACAGATTATATATAACCGTAACTTTTCTTTAGAAGAAAATACAACAGTATCTGCTTATTGTGCTTGGTAGTTAAGAGAATCAGCTGTTTAATATACTCAGTATTTGAATAACCATAACATCACAGATTTTAAAATTTCAGCATAAATTTAAAATTATTTTAATAATGAGGTTAGTTTTTGTTGATACACTAATGAATATTTACGTACATATGTGTATATTTAACTTCAATAGCAGTACTTAATAATAGTTTAAACATTTCTATACTTACTTTTAAGTTTATTATTAAACTGGCAGTTTAATACGAGTTCTAACTAAAAATTACTTGAAATGTAAATATTTATATTTCGCACGCAAAATTAAAAAATGATTTTTCAAAAATATTATGTGTAATAAGTAAATAACGAAAGCTCAATATTTTATAGGGGCTTATAGAACACCAGTTATAAATACAATACTGTATTTTATTAGAAAACAGTTGTGAAAAGTTTTGATCATAAAATCTGTATTTAAATTTAGGGAAAACATTAAGCTCTATATTACGATGTATTATGTAGAGAACCATAAATTAAATTTAGGAAATTTACATACATATACGCTTTTCTTGCCCTACCAACTGGAATGAAAGTAGCCTGATAAAGAGTTAATAAAATAAAAGTTTCTTATAAGGATTCTTTCTAATTATGTAAGAAAGACGCCTGGTTTTATTGGGTGTATTTGTTAATGAACTCTAAACTTGCTTCCAGCTCTTCTTATTATTTAAATTAAGGGAACCCGTATCCGTAGTCATCTTGAAAATCGAATATTACAATTCCTAATGTTAAGAAGGGAAACCCCTGTTTCCAATCGATTCGCTATTTAACAGTAATATCCCCTTTTCTATTGACTGCTCCCGTACTTGTTAGATCTACTCATAAAACAAACATCTTATATTTGTCATACTATAACGGCCTGAATTACTGCAAGCGTGAGTATTATTAAACCAAGCGTAGGAAATTTAGGCAAATTTCTTTAAAAATGTTAAATTGGGGTAAATTATGGATTACTAAAATATTGCTTTTACCAGTTTGGAGAAAATGAATCTTAAATGTAGGAAGCCGGCAAATCAAAGATCTCAATATTAAATTGGTTCACACTCGCACGAGTTTTAAATTTTAGGTCAATATAGATAAAAATAATCAAACTAAATTCTCCTTTTAAAATTATTAATGCTGGTTGATGCGGTTAATTTGTTTACATTGGTATGTATCTAATGAGATGGTTGACTCAGGCTTGATATAGAATATGTGTCGCTATTTTGAGTCAAGAATTTAGTCAGAGAAAATGAAAATACATTTTACTAACAGAAATTATTTTTAACTATTTGAAAAAGTATGCATGCAATTCTAAAGCGAAGGTAAACAATTACACACCGTTAATTGGGAGTTAATAATCCAATTATAACCATACCAAAACAAAAGGTTAAAATTAGCTTACGTTTATTAATGAATCATATAATTGTTGAATTTAAAATATCAAATTAAACATGTTCTCAAATACATGCATTACTTTATTTATTTTAAATAATTTGTTTGGATTTTTTTTTAAATAAAGAGAAGAGTACCCGTTTAATGACATTAACAAGGGATAATCTAAAAATTAAAATATTAAACTTGATGAAGTTTGTACAAATACAAAAACAATAAAAATAACGGTTTGTTCCACGTTCAGATTTATGACCGTTGCAAAACTGATTCTGGATATGAAAGAAAAGGCATGAGAGAACAAAGCTTAGAAAAATATAAATAATACTTTCAAAATCATTAATGTCTTTTGGAACTCATCCACACATTAATATGATATTGTTAGGAACAAAGTTCTGTTGGAAAGTTGTTTTGAACTAAAATATAAATATTATTTTCTTAACAGAGAAGACGCAATTTTAAAATTTTTCTCAATTAAAATATTTATCAACTTCCATGCGTCCCTTGGGTGTAGAGGCAAATATGATAGACGCTACGCCAATCGAGACCATCTATATACAGTGTGCAAGACCAACTCAATTGAGTGATGTTAAATAAACAAGTATTTTCGCCTAATTCGAATGTTCGTCAAAACCATTGGTAGTTTTTTAACTCATATGTCAATATACTTAGTACAATTTAGCAAGGTAAAATCATTATTCGTGTATAAGATCAAGCGCTATAAACTTACTCTTTCGAAATCCCTGTAGGTGACGTAGTAATTTTGATCGAAAACACTACTCCTGATTATATTCCTTAATCATGGGTGGAAGCCTTAACGGAAGTAAGATTTGAATATGGTATGACGTAGAATTTGGCATCGTACGAAATATCTACAAGCACGAAGGTGAAAGCATACAAGATAAGAAAGAAAAGTAAGGAAGGTCTGTTTCAGCATCCATGGATATCAAATCAGAGCTAAAGCCTCTGCTTAGTAGTTGACAGGATAGGTCATGGGTTGTATCAAATCGTTTTCTAGGAGCAAAATGGTTACGAATAATTTTAACCCAAAGTTAGGAAGTTATAGAGCGCTATTCCGTTGTATCCTATTTCAATTTCCGCACGCATCAGGTTATAAATTCTACCTAAGTACCTTCGGAATCCAAATATAAATAACCTAATGGTAATCAAAAGTAAAGAAAAGAGCATATCAAGAAAACAAAGTCATTTATTTCCTGAGAAAGTCGATAACATAATAGCAATAACAACAATTAATAAAATTATATTTCTTTCAGAATGCATATTACATGGAAAATTGTTTTCGAGATTAAGGCTAACTACATAATTCTTTACTAAAAGCGTCACTTTTATCCTACCCAAGATCCTATACATAACTAACAATAATAAATAAACTTATATGCCTTTCTGAATGCATGTTATATCCAAACGTTATTGAACGTGCCTTTCAACATTAAGGCTAACTGAATAATTCTATAATAGAAGTCGATCTGACCCTACAACATTTACGTTGAAATAATAAAAGCGTCATTATCCTAATTTACTAGAATTATAATTTACTTAAATTGATTATAAAAATAAATAATTAATAATATTTAATGCAGATCTACATTTATAAAAGTAAACAAAAATAAGAACTATAGAAACCAATTAAATTTGTTCGGGTATTTCAAACCCGAATAACGCACTAGGTGGTGTCGATTTCATAACAAAGATCTATATTATGATGTATAAATACTAGCCGCTTCACACGGTAAATAATTTTATAACACATACACATTGTTTACAACCTTATCAACTCAGAAAACATCGAGTCTTGCAGTTTTCCAGATAGCAGATAATAACATCTTGATCTACATCCTCGGCGTGTTGATAATCAAACCACAAGGCAGTCAAAACCATGAGTATATAAAAGCGATAATCCCGTTACGAAATACGGGAGTCAAGATAGAAATTTTAGGTGACAATAAAAATTATTTTGGCAAAATCCAAAAATTAATAATAAATTTATGTATACTTCATAACATCGTTCACGTGTTGCACAAAAAACAGCCGAAATAAAAATGCTGTATCATTTTAACATTTTGAAAAGTTTAAATAGTCGTACACAAGGGAATCATTCTTCACAACTAATACTCTAAGTACTTCCGATTACTCGAGTTTCAAAAATTTATTAGAGAAACTACTTGCTTAATATAAAACTAAATTAATCAGCTAAGAAATATACTAAGTTTAAAAAATCGTTATAGCCGATTTCAAGAAAACCGTGAAAATGAAGAATTCGAAAAATATCTAAAAATGACAGAAATAAGATGGTATTTCCGGTTATTCAATTTCAACCAAATTCTTGATTTAGCACACTAATGGCGAAAGTACTTCCGGTTACTCGAATTACAGAAAATTTTGTGAAAAACCGGCTAAATTATATGAAAGAACATTGAATTTCTAAGAAATGTAGCAATTTAAAAAAAAATCATTACAGCCGATTTCGAAAAAATCTCAAAAAACCAAAAAATAACAAGAGTAAAGTGGCACTTCTGGTTTTCCGATTTTAGTGACATTTTTGTGGTCGCGTGCGACGATCGATAGAAACTCAGATATAAAATTTTGTTTTCCTAGGATTTATGGTTTTTGAATTATCGTGTTCACAGACACACACACGCAGACACAAACACACAGACCAATTTTCAAAAACATGATTTTCGTACTCAGGAAACCCGAAAACGTGTGTATCTACTAAAATTACGACATCAAAAATTTTGATCGAAAACAATACTCTCTTTTATCTATAGTTCATATTGGGTAAGAGAAAGTAAAGAGTTCATTATTACATCTTAAATTTCATCACCATCTGAGAGGTGTAAACCTTTGATCGATGCGCACCGTTGTTCCCAAACGTTACATGTTTGAATCTGACAGTGGAGTTTTTGGTCTCCACGTCATATGCAGATACCTTAAACTGAGAACACCACGCTAAAATTTGTTTTCAAACTATTGCTTTATAAATTTCGGTAGAATACAGTTTCTTCGCAAACAAAAATGGAATGACAATGTAATTCTAATTTTGAATGGTAAATACTAAGCAGTTCCATATTAAACGCATTGTGATACTTCCAGATGTAATGCGTATAAACAAATGGAACACCGTTATTACACCTTACTTTTGGAACACGCCTCGTATTTGCAATATGAAACATACTTAATGATGCAATGTAGAAAGTGTAAAATTTACAGTTGGCCAAATTAATCATTGGTTTTTATACGGTAAAATAAAAAGTAGTAATTGGTTTGGCTAAATTTTATATTTTGTACAAAATTCTGCATCGTTTCAAACGAGCCTAAGTTAATAATAAATTAAAAAAAGAAAATGTCTGAAGTTGTCTTATATCCTAAAGTAGTATCGACCACATCTATTGTTACTCTTAATGCCTCTGCCTTTGCAGCAACGTTTAAAATAGTGTAGGATAAGACCGGCTTGGTATCTTGATTGATATATAACGGTATTCAGCAACGAATTTGGATTCTTTTTAGGAATTCCCGAGCGCCACAAGCAGACCCAAAGGGGAATAGTCCTCAATTCTTTGTTGAAAAACGTATACATCAAACTGCAGGGTACTGATATGGGATTTTATTAGTCATGAGAGTAACGTATCTTCGATAATAAACCGAGGCATTTTGACAGCACCGATGTGTACAGAGAAGGTGCTAGAACCTCATATCCTTCTCTTCAGGTAGCGGCCGTGGTCGTGTCCTACCCATGGCGCAAAGACTTTTTTAAACGTTTTTAACAAGCACATGTTACCCTTACACTTAGCTTTTTGCCAATCGAAGATGTGTTGAATGCAAGGAGATTAAGGAACATATCTAATGCAAGTCCGGCTCTGGAAGCTGTCTGTCGTGAATTGGAGGTTTCTTGAGACACCACATTCATAAGAATATATGAACTACCTTCTGGAATCTACGCCACGGCGAGTCAGGGAGTGTGTAACTAATAACCGGCATGGAACAACATATTATCAAACAAACTCAATGAATTCTTTGCTATTATTTCCAATTAGTCGCTCAACATTTCTGTCCAGTAGTGTTAAAAAATTTGAACTCCTTGTTGTTGAAATTTCCATATCACTGAGTAAGCTTTATTATTTATTTCTTCAAGATTATTTCATATAATTCACAAAATCAGTCTAAAACCTAAAATGCATATTATTACCGACTGGAATGCAAATAAAAAAAATGAATGCATCCTATAAATTAAAAACAATAATCAGGATTTACAATATTACAATCAAACAAACGGCAAAGTAAGACATGAGTGAGCTACGTTGACAACAAAATTAACATATTCAGAATGCCCCATGACGTAACGACTTCACTACTCAAAAGAGTGGTTATTGTGTGTACACTCACTATTAAAGGCAGAAAAATAAAGTTTTGTATACATGTTGCCGACTTGCAAGTTTAATTGCAATTTTTTTATTAATTATGTTACAATTAGCCTTTTAATAATGTTCTAAGTGATATTACGATAAAATTCTTCGGCATAGTGCAGTATATTTTCGGTAAAAGAACTATTTTCATCCTATTTTACTGTATACATTTATTATAAATAAATAAGCCATTTCATAAAGGTTGTAAAGCTGTTTAAAATGTTCATAATGTAAATTACCGCAAACTATTAATATGTAATTGAGATGCAAGGAAATTAGGTATTAATATTCACGAATTATTTAAACAAATAATACTCAATTCTCTAAAACAACTGTTATATAAGGATGTATCATTAGAAGAATTTAAAACGGAAGCAAGCATCCTAGGCAGTTACATGTTTCAACTATCATGATTTCGTAGAAACTGTGCAATAATGTAAACCAGATTCAAAGGAAAGTATACCTTACAATATATTATATTGTTAATAAATAAACAATGCCGGCCTTCGTTTTAGACAAATCTTTTATAACAAATAAATTCTATTAAAAAAATATAGAAAGTAACCATGTTAGAAATATGTGAAATACTTAAAAATGTGTAGATTTAGGAAATCGCAAAAATTCTGATTCTAATTATTTAAATAAACACTGAACGAATTGTCCGATTGCGCCGGAAGTAATCTCAAAATTCGAGTCACCTAAGAACACAGATCTTAGGCCAATAACAATATATCAAAACTCAAATTTTGAAATGTACCCCACTTTTAAAAGCCACCAGCCTGAAACATATAAAAGCAGGCCGCATTTCTAACCAAAATCAGAATACATTCTTTCTCTAGCCTAATAGATGGTCTTCTTAGATATTCAAAATATAACAATATGTTGTTATTAACAATATACGACTGACAGTAAATATCCTTAATAAAATACTGTTGACAATTAGAGTTGTTATCGAATAATTCAGTCAGAGTTGGAATAACGTTTCCACACACTTGGTTGCTCTGTATACACAGCATTAATTACAATTACAGAAGAGAGCTTTTCTAATTAAACACAAGTTGCGTGAGGTTTACTGATATCCTTTGATGTTTACCAAACATGCACAGTGACTCAAACGCTATGCCGAAAGCCGAAAATACTCATTGTGTACAAACAAAACATTTAATATAGATCAAACGTAGATTACACTCTAACACCAAGTTGTACCATCAAACACAGTCCGTATGATAATATTTATTAACCAAACGATTATATAAAGCGTTAATGTAAACACGCTTACGTTGTATTCATTATATAACGTAAGCCGTGATCGATCATGAAACTGCTTTTATCTCAGATGTTCCACTCAACGTAAATATTTAGATGAAATTTAAATCAATTTCTGTAAATAGTGACATAATCGTAAATATTGACTATACATATATTCTTTCATCTAGTCTATTAAATAAAAATGCTTTACGCGTTTTAGTTGACTCAATGCTAAATACGAATAAAAATTCTAAATCCTTTTAATTACAAAAGAAAAGCATTAGGCTTGAGCAGTAACAATCTAAATCAGAGAAATCACTGCGTTAAGCGTAATAAGGTCTAAGACAACTAAAAATCTGTGTAATAAATAATTGGAAGCAAATTTAAAGCAATTACCAATAAAGCCTTTTGTATAATATAATCCAAAATTGCAAATATAGAAAGCCAACAAATTAGTAAAAATTGTGTACATAATAAAATGTTAAAAGAAATGCATACAAGGTAAAAACAAAAAGTTATAAAGGCCGTAAACAAAGCGAACGTATATGAGGTAATGTCAAAAATTAAAAGTTATTTGAACGCTGTTAAACGTTGTGCGAAGCCACGTTATACAAGACAACCTATAGGATCCTACTCATCTTCAACTGTAAAATTATTACCTGTCGAACCAATAAAGGGACGACATGACCTAACTTCGCTGAAGCTGCCGTCACAGTACTTATTAATAATGTTTATCTTTACAAACTACAAATATGCTGATATTTATTACAGGAGGTTTTTAAATGGACGAATATCAAAGCACGCATATTTATGTGAATATGGAATTTTTCTGAAAGTGGCGATTGAGCGTCTAGTATAGCACGATGGTGCTCCTAAATATTCAGTAATTTTTAAGCTGGGTATTTAAAGGTTACGTTGCCGCGAGGTCTGGCCATTAAGATCTCTCAACTTGATATGCTTGGATTACTATTTACGATGACATGAAAAAGATGGTATATCAAACTACTTCAGACATAGAAGAGCTTTCAAAGGGCATTTTTCGATCCGAACAATTAATTAAAAAATGTAATGTATTACGCAAGGCAACTTAACCAATAATTTTAAACTGAAGTTCGAAACATTTTGAAATAAAAATAAAATTTACTTCAAGTTGTATATCACGTACTTTAAGTAATGGGACACTCTGTATATGTAGCTACAGAACTGTAAAATATTTTATAATGTATAATGAATTGGAAATTAAATTCTCACCGCAATATAAAATCGAAAGTGAAAATAATCAGCCAAACAATGACGTAAATAATGATCGAGGAAATGATAGCAAGGGAGAAGTTAAATAAAATGGATGGTGATCTAATTAGGGCGGTAAAAATTTGCTGGATAAGGAACGTTTAAAATCTGTTTTGTTGGAATGAATCAATAATGGATAAAATAATGCTGGTGAAAAATTACATCTGCAAAGAAAATAAAATTTATTTTATTTTTAATAGGGTCGGTACTGAAAATCTAATATCCATCTATATCATAATTGAAAAACTATAAATAACAAATGGTTTAACTGCTCGATATGATTCGGCATAACACAATAGAATCAATAGAATGAAATATACAAATAAAAATATATAATTTCGACGTTTAAAACGTTTTTGTCGTTTAACTTTGCCAAAGCTTATAAATTATTATCGATTACATTAATGTGGCAATTATATCAGTAAAAATACACTAATTACCAGTTTGCGTGAGCAAAATTCAATAAACCCAAATAGATTTTAAATTACAGAAAAACCTTCGAATATCGATCGAATGTACAGCATATAATATAAAGTGACATCAAAGTGATTGGTTGGTAATTTAGGTCATTCATTTGCGTGTCAATTGTCTATGAGAACCTTAACATAAGTACCTATTTCTTATGTATGGAAATGGTATATTATCATCTAAGCAGCTTAAAACATCTGTAACAGTCTCACATAACTAAAAATATTATAAAATTATTCCTACAGCGTCTTATATAATTTATTTTAATAAATGATAATATTGATTATGACATGAAAATTATGATCATTAAATACGTAGCATTGAACTAAATGCATTATTCATCTTTTTTATAAGTATTATTGATTGTATGAATGCTTTAGCGGCACACGCAATTAATAATTAACCTCTTCCTATAATCACATAATTAAAAGTTTCCGAAAAGAAATAATAACTTATAAAAGATTAAATCTGCAACTTACTGCTTTAAACGTCTACGTGATATAGAGCCTTTCTTCAAGGATAACCCCATTTCATCTAAAAGTTTGTTGCTGTTAATCCTCCGAAAATTTACTTTAGTTTTTTCGTTTTAAATCGATCCAACCCAAATAAGTTATGGAGCTTACTTTCAAACAAAAAACAAATATTTCCATTTCTCTTATAAGCCAGTTGTTTTCCAACTTTTTAATACAAACAGTTTTATTAAAATAAAACCAAATAGTGACAGGGTTTTATATAGATATATTTTGGATGTTACTGGAACTATAGCTGATAAATAAATACAACATATGCAATAAGTAGAAGTAATTAATTATAGTAATTTAAATAAGATGATTGAACGCGTAATAATTATTAACGTTATACCTACAAATGTTTGCTAAAAATTAAAATACAGTGAAACCTATCTATTTTCAAAACTCACAGATCCTGTGGAACCGTTCAACTAGTACAGATTGTTTGTTACCAGATTGGCAGTGTATGCAATTTAGAATTTTAAATCGCTGTTACGCTTATAATTTAAGCTAATTAAAAGGTTTTAGTAGTTTGGTA
>JAHWXV010786114.1:0-14501 GCA_024586415.1 Phrixothrix hirtus
GAACGTTTTTCAATCGCCATTAGTTATTACCAGAACAATCGGCAAAGTTGATGTGTTTGCTATTGAACGTTTTTCATTTTAAACATGCATACATAATTGTGCTCTTGGAAGTAGTATGAAAAGGTCTTTGAACGTTTTTCAATTCTTTCTTCTACGCTACGACATAGAATTAACTACATACTTCATGAATATTAATTTAAATTACCTAGTGCTAATCCCCATATGTCCTTAATGCCAACCAATATAAATTGAATGACACACACGATCAAAATACACATAATAGTATACTGGGTTTACATGTCAAGTATTGTACATAGTTGTAAATACATGTATAAAATTGCATGTTTATTTATTTAACCTAGAATTTGCCTAGTTGTACAGGCAGAAATAAAACATATAGAATTAGTAGTATAAACAGCTACACTCGAAAGTAGCTATACAATGCCATTGAATATTTGCCCTCTTATTAACAACGAGCACGTTCGAATCCACCCATAAACGTCCGACTGAAAATAAGCTATCTGAATGCTAATTGAACTAGAAATTAGTGCAACGCAAACTTATATTATGCAGACCTTAAGTCGTAAAGGTTAGAGCTTGAGTTATTCAACATAAAGGAAATAATTAACCGAAAGGTCGTCGCAGTTTGTCATATTCGAGAGAGCTGCCAAAAAATTAAAATTGTATCCGCATTGCGCATGATTAGTCCAAGAGCTACAGCCTCCGGATTTACACAAGAGATTGCAATACTACTGCTGGTTTAGGTCTTTGGTAACTGATAATGGAATCGAAATTTTAAACACAGTGTTTTTTAGTGATGACGCTTGAATCCATCTTGACGGTTATGACAACAGTCAAAAACACTCCAATTTGGGCTTCTAAAAATCCTAACACTTTACATGAAAAATCTTTACAATCTGCAAAAATTGGTGTATGGTGTATGATATTTCGTCAGCGTATATACGGACCCATATTCTTTGAATAGACAGTAAATCGTGAGGTATACAGGAATATTGTGCGCCAATTTGTGTCCTTACTGGAACCCCAATAACGGTACTGCTGGTTTCAGTAAGACGACACTACCGGCCACACGTCTAGAGAAACCATAAACTTTCTGCAAGAGTTCTTTTGTGGTCAAATAATAAGCAAGGGCTTATGACCTCCAAGGTCCCTAGACCTCACAACTCCTGTGGGTCTACATTATGTCCGAGGCCTTCAAAAACAATCCTCACCCTATTGATGAACTTAAAGCCAATACTACAGACTTAATTACGAAAGTTTCCAGTACAACTCTTAAAAAGGTTCCTTCTAACATGTTGAAAAGGGTACAAGTGTGTATAACCGCAAGCGGTGAGCATTTTGAGCATATTCTTTAACAACTGTTTGCAACTGTAAGCAATAATACTTTTATATTAAATCTCTTTTGTAAGTAACAGATGGATCTTTTTATTACACCTAAATTTCCCTTACATAAATTACATTACAATTAGGCAACAGGACTAAACTAGCACTCTGTATATGTATATATATATATATATATATATATATATATATATATATATTTCTAATTTTACCACAATTTTAAATAATGGATATTGTTTCTTTAACATAAAGACAGGAAAATATTTAGTTCTTAATAGCAAACGTTTCGCAGATGAATTGTCCACGTCATCAGAGCCTGGAAAAGCTTTAATGTTATTGACTATATATATGAAGTTAATATTTTTAAATTTATCTATTTGAGATAACTATTTTAATGTAAATTTTTTTGACAGGTATTTTAATACATATTAAAATACTTGTCAAAAAAATTTACATTAAAATAGTTATCTCAAATAGATAAATTTAAAAGATATTAACTTCATATATATAGTCAATAACATTAAAGCTTTTCCAGGCTCTGATGACGTGGACAATTCATCCGCGAAACGTTAGCTATTAAGAACTAAATATTTTCTTATCTTTACGTTAAAGAAACAATATCCATATTTTAAAATTGTGGTAAAATTAGAAATATATATATATGTCAAAAAAATTTACATTATATACAAATTATTTAACATATAAAATTGGCGTATTTATAAAATTGTTTAAAAGTCTAAAAATTTCAAAATTGTAACAAGCTTAAATATAATGACATAAAACTGTTTTACAAAATTTAAATAACAATTAAAAAAACAGTCATATATGATTTGGAAAAAATAAATAGGCTAATAACTGAAATAGGAAGTGAGCGTAACGTCAATAAACTTAAAATACCTAAATTTTTGTTTTAAATTTAATAAATTGTAAAAATTCCTTACAAAAAATACTAACAAGGCGCGAATCGGTTTTATCTTTCAAACAATTACTAGAATTTTTAATAGCCAAAGTTTCAAGAAAAATTGGCTTTGTATAAAAATTTTCTTTGACTAAAATGTTACCCAAACCAAAACATGTTTTTAACATGATTGTGACCTTGTGACCACAATAGGTAAGGTCTTGGAACCAAACTGCTGCTGTAGGAATATTAAAGCCAATTATTTAATAAATATTTATGTATTCAAAATTCAATAAAATTATTGAAAAGGCTGATAAATTATAATTAAAGACTTTTCTGCTAACGGATAGGCTTGGATCCAAAATTATACGCCTGAGTTGTGAAATATGAAAAAATTAACTAATTAAAAATTAAACCAAAAGGAATTCTTAATACAATCGGCATCGCAAAATTCTTTTTCTAATAGCCAAAACTTGTAAAATTTGGTGATATATAAAGCCAAATATACTCGTGAAAAGTTTTGTAGTAATTTAACCCTTTCGGTGACCAATTTTTGTTGTTTGTAAAAAAATTATTAAATTTTAGAAACACCCTATATACTTATTGCTTAATTTTTTATATTTTTGTTCAAAACCGGCCTAATTTTGATAAATGACATGGTGTTTACAGTGAACATTGAGACTTACTGTTAAAAATAAAAATATACGTGATTGAAGTCATTTTATTGGAAAACAATATTTATTGAATTATATATTTACAAAAACTTGTTATTAGGTGTCAAACTACTAATAACAGTTACTATCACGAGTTATGCACAGATGAACATTACATTTTGAACATTGAAAGTGTGTTTATTTCTGTCAAATTTTGCATCGCGCTCGTTGGTAGTATCAAATAGTGGCAGATGACCAATATTATCAAAACGTATGTTGTCTATATGCTGTATTTTAGCTCTCTCCCTTTATCTCGATTGGAGGTGCCTCTAGATGTTGGAAACTGGGGGCGCCCTACATTGTTTTTGTGATTTGGCTGATTGGTATAGATTAAGAATTCAGCAATGTGTATTCGAAAGTTAACAAGCCCATTATGTTATATTAAGAATATTCAAAATCTTATATGACTTTTGATGTTCACTCCAGCTGTTTGCGCATGCTAAGTTAATGGCATGTGTAAACATGTTAAGAGTTCATTTCCTGAATCTAATAGAGTCCAATATATGGCTGTTGGGAAATCGGGTTTGTTGACACCTCCTATACCATCATTGTAGAATTTTACTATTTTGCATACATAGTTTGCCACTTTTATCCCATCGATGACATTATCCACATTGTAAGCAGTTAGAAAGTTAGATCCCATGGTAACTGGCTTATTGCTGAACAACTTCGTCATTTTTATTTCTCCATTTAGACTCAATACATCTTTTGGGTGTTCTCTGAATTGCTTCTACATTTTCTTGTCATGCATAGAAGGTAGATTTTTGAAACGAGAAATTTTTGAAAGTGTATGCCGCATAAATTCTTTTGTCTCTGCCATTACAGCAACTGATTGTTAGAGAAATAGTTATCAAAGTAGAGTTGCACGCAAGATTCTGTGACATATTCCACCAATTTCATTGCTGTAGCAGCTGCTAAACGAAAATCTTTAATTTAAGATTAATTGAATTCCGTTGTAGATCCCTGATATAACATGGAATCATACAACATTCTACTATATCCGCATAGAGCAAAAAATCTTATCGCCCTAGCGACAGGGTTTACCTCGAATGTAATGTTTAAGATTGACTTTGCCTTTGAAAGGAACTATTTATTTATATACAGACAACTTACTTCCAAGAGTAAGCTCCTAGCATTGACTTGTAGTAGCATTAAATAAAGGAAGAACTTTTCAGACGCGATCGTGTTCCTGTTCATTGTATTTACAAAATGCAGATTTTGCCGTAACTTAAAGAATCGATTCATAGTCATATTTTCATGTACCACGGGCAACCCAAATTTATAATTCCAATATGATCTTACTCTACGATAATACAAATTACCCACTACTATATGGACGTTAATAAGCGCCTTTATTTCATTGACAGTTGACGGTTGAAAATTATGTGCATGGTTTTGCATTGAATATGGGTTTATCATTTCTACAACATCAGCAGTCAAATCACTAGTAATGTAATTTGAAAGATATTTTGATAGTAAATACAATTCAATTAATTCAGGAATACCTCGTAGGTACCAATGTATTGTGGGCACAATGTACGTACATCCTTTCTACATCCAATTTTGTTTTCTACAGTGAGGTTGATTGCACAGAACTCTTTGAAAACTACTTTTTTTTTTACTTTCAGCTTCATGCACATCTTCTGCGTTTTCAAGTTCAGTAGTATCTTATAATACTTCCACGTTAACTGATAAAAAAGATACATATTAGATGCATTTCTTCATGAGAAACTTACCTTTAGCTACATCTTCAGCCAAGATATTGCAGATTATGACGGTCCAATTCGTCACGGACTACGGACCAACGTTCCCAGGATAACCACAACCTAAGCAAGCCCGACTAACTAGAGCGGTGTAGGGGCGGGTTCTAGGCTATCGACAGGAGTCATTTATGAACGCTTTGTCTAGTGGACGTAAATTTCTAAAGAGCAGATTCTGGTAGTACACAATTAATCTGGTTAAAAAGCGGGTCTATATTCAGGGGCGCCAGTGTCTCGGACGATGAAAGAGGGGACATCAGATCGAAGACCAACGAGACAGAATCGGTCTAATAGGTCAACGGCGGGAGGGGTTTCGATTACCTGAGTAACAGGCTCAACACCTTACGGCGATTCCAATAAATCCGCTACCGAAACGCCCCCGGCGTGTAAGCACCCCCATGAATCTGTAGGTATCAATTATAACTCTTAAAGCTACATAAACATAGAATAAAATGCTAATAAGCTTAAACAACCAATAAATATAATATAAATATAACATAACTATCCATCTCTGAGTAAGCATTCAATTGGACAATACATGACCTACTCTCGGTTGCGTTGACTGGAGGGGGACCAACCCAGGGGTTCGTCTTTTAAGCTAAAGGGGGTTGGTTTTATACAGTGCAATTCTTAATCTAACTTACATCTAACTACTACAGTTGGAAGGCGTTGTCGATGTTGCAGCCATGAGAGTGTCAAAATTACTAGTACCCCTTGGGCGTTCTGTACACAAATGAGCTTACTACTTGAAGGCGTTCTAGCCACCACACAACAATAAGAAAATAAATTAATCAATAGGGACAGTATTCTGGAAAAGGGGTTATCACATCTTACTTCATCTCACCCACACATCAGATTCAGATTCACGTTAACTATCCATGGGCTTCTAGGTGGGGTCTAGCATGGACCTACGAGTCACTTGTAGTGACATTCGATGAATACTGATCCCCGGGACCTATAAACAAAGGTGATTGAGCGGGGTTGATTGATACATCGATGCAGTTCCATGAAAATCTACACGCCAACAACTTTCTCAAATTTAATTTGTCGACACCACTGCATGTACGATGCTAATGTCTGGTTTTGAGTTTAACCTTCTATAACACAACCAGCATCACCACCAAAATTACTACTCCGCGAACATGCAAATTTCGAGTGGCCCTCACAAAACCCAAGAATTCAAAAACCTCGAACACAAATTATACATCTTGACAACCATCAATTAATTCATTAAAATTCATTAAAATCCGACAATCTTCCACGTTTTTATCACAAGCCCCGTTTTTATAAAAACCCAAACTTCTGTGATCTGAAAGTATGATGAAGAATCCTGACAACTTATGCTCAAATAATTAATATTAGACGTACTATTAATTACATTCAAAATTTCCGCCTCTGATTCGTTAATATTTGAACATCATTTCAGTTCATTATTACAAATTTCAAATAATTCTATAAACGAACAGCAATTTAGAATAGTAATAAATAAACCAAAATTAATATTTTTCAAATAACGAAATATGCCAGAGAATAATAATATATGTATAAATCTTACCTAGGACCAAAATATCTGATAAATGTAACACGACCATTAAAGGTACCTAACATAACCCAACTAACCTTGCTTTTGCACGTATGACAAATCGCAAAAACTAAGTTTAATAATAACGCCAAGCATATTATATTAACAACAATACAAATGTCTAACAGAACATAGTGACTAGAGCAACATATTATTCAACAAGTATTTAAAATTATGACTCGTAGACCTTGGTTTAAATGAACGCAACGACCGAAAGAGTAATAAAGGATAGTTTCATTGTGAACTAGAAATCCTAATGTTAAGTTTAATATTTGTATTAACATAATATTCATGTTAAATAGTATTTAATAATACAATCTAGAATGAATTAAATTTAAATACATTTTAAACAAATTATTCGTAAAATTACTAGATAAATTCGTAATAAAGTGAATTAAAATTTAAATAAAAGAATTAAGGATTCATTTAGACTAAAAATAAATTAATTGGGAATTAAAAGTGTATGAAGATACATCACGCACGTCCACTGCATCAATTAAAAAAGTTACTTGCTTCGTTTCGTGATGTAAGTAGATATACCAGCTTTAACTTATAACCTGGTAACAGCTCTACTTACATATGCAGAACTCTATATGGTTATGAAATCAGCTCAATAGGGATAGAAAATCAAACAGGAACCACCTGCATAGATACATCAGTAAACTTTACCTAAAATAACATTTCACATATAAAATGATTCAGTATATTAACTAAAAGTTTTATAAATGCATTTGGAAACTTTATAAAATCTTTTCGTCAATTAAAGGATTTTAAAGTATTTCTAATTTTATTCAGTACTTTTCACAAGTGCTTTCCAATGATACCCTCAAAATTTCCCATAAAAATGGTTACGCACGCGTTCTCCCATAAACACTTGGAATTCTGGAAATAAAAACTTCTACACTTAGTGCTCATTAAAGCATCGACGCCAAATGATTCTAATACCAACTAATGTAAAGCAGAAAATTAAAATTTGAATATTAACAAATACGAGATTGGATAATCACGTAATGGGGATGATGTTTTACACATGTTCTAGATGTTCCCAACTTACTACTATAAACTTTGTTGGACGTTGATCCCTCCTACACTGCAGCTGAGGCTGGCATGGTTATTCTTTTTACCGGCTTGAGGTAATTATTTGACAAATGGAAACGTATCTACCCCTCATTGTAGAATTAGAATCGCAAAATATTGCACTGCCTCATGCTTTCCTATTTTCTGTGAAACTTGATGAAAATGCCACGGCAACGGAAGATAAACTTCAGCAGGCTTTTGGAATAAAGTTTCTATAAGAGCACAAACCATCCGTTAGCGTACAATGTTTTCTGAGGGCAAGACAAATGTTGAAGAAAAATACCACAATCCTATCAAAAATTAACATTAAAAAGTATTACAAAGGAAGCGGCCATGAATCGGGTAACTTGGAATAAAAAAATTTATAACAACGTTTCAAACGATGTGAATGGGAAATAGTGAGGTACAACAGATTAAATTGGTTAAATTGAACTTAAAATTACTAACAACTAATCATAGGCGTTGGTCTTTTCTAGAGACAAATCTTCGCAACATTGCCATGTTATTCGCAGGGATCAGCAAGGCCAAAGGACGCTATATGCTTCTCTGATTTCTACAGCATATATCTTAGATATCCTCTCCTAAAAGGACAAGTAAATCGATACTATAACAAAAATAATGTTAAAGAACTTCATGTGCGTCCAACCACTATCAACAACTAAATTCCTCATGTTGAGCAGTTTTTATCGTTCAAAGACATTTCACTGCTGACAGACTAGTTTATTTAAGCAACACTTCCACGTGCGATTTTTTATTTCCAAAAGTGAAATCAGTCGGGAAGGGACACTATTTTGGATCAACAGAAAGCGGCTAAAAGGTCATACACATAATTTCAGCAATATAGTGGATAAGTATTTCCAGAAATACTACCAGTAACGCAATTACTTGTGGATACTGAAATATATTAGGTAAGTAGTTAAACATTCCCTCTTTGCTTTTCTAAAAATTATGTGCGGTGGTAAGAAATTAGCAAACGTATATTTTGTTTTAATGATTACGTACTGTGATACTGTTGAATAGGGACACCGTCCAACAAAGTTTTTGCTTTATATACGATGAAATCTAGGTATATTTATTTTTCTTGCAAACATTCCATTGCGTAATATTAACTCAATAGCTATTTAGGTTAGTTTAAGATAGCAAACACCACATTACGTTGAACCCCTGTATTCTATTAGGGTTTTCACTGACAAATTTATATGTATCTTTTGAATGAAACTGTCTCTTACTAAAACTGGATTCGTCGGGAAATTAATGTCATCTATGGAATGTGCGTCATTTTCAGTATTTCTGGCTATTTTTTGAACGCACTCTAGATTCTGAATAATTCCATATTTATTTAAACGCTATACCAGTAAAAATCGGCCAAAATAATGTTTATACTGCTTTAAAGTGTTACAAATTTTGCCCTATAAACTTTTAAGAAAAGATACAGTTCCTCGTAAGATTACTTCTAGGTACTTTAAAACAATTCTGAAAATGCTTTATACTATTAACAAACAACGTACCTTGAAAATTCGCTAAGATATTTAGACCATTCTCTTGATTTTAAATTACTATTCATATTTTTCTCTTATTACTTTTTGCTACTCTAAATAGCCTAACGTATTCTTAAGGTGTTTGATTGAGCGTCATCATCCACAATAACTTTCGAGATATCGATATCGATATCGATTTCATCTTTTATTATTGATATAAAAGTTTTATATTTCGCTTTATTAAATAAATATCCCTTATTTAAAGTTATTTTCTACTAGAAAAATCTTTTACCAAAGCATCTAAATATACGAGTTCGACTTGCTTTTACGAAGAAATCTGAATTTCCTTTAAATTTTTACAATCCAATAAGAGGAACTAAGTATCAGTCAAGTATACATTTTTGAAATTAATAAAAAAGAAGCTTCGTTGAGCGTATTCGATTTTAAAGAAGGTGGTATTAGTTATGTTTATTAACCATGTACATAATATTAACTTTTTGATAAGTTCGAAAAACTAAATGCTACAATTTCTTCATGGGACGTCAGTTTCCTCGTGCTGTCAGGTGCTTTTGATCATATTCGGTACGTTTACTATTAGCTTGAACTAGAACTGATATTTAAACAGCCAGCTGCAAGGCCTATTCAAACTATAAAACTGACTTTAAAGGTACTAAGTACTAAATACCCATACTGATGATCATAAATTGAATTGTGAATGTTCAGTGTTTACTTAGAATTAAGGAACTTGAAATCATTATACCCGACCCATCCCATACTCGTTATAAATGACTCCCTGTAATTCTAGTAGATATTGCCCAGCCGAACTTTGTGGCCTTGTTAAATTACAAGGTAGAGTGATTCTTTATTTAAATTACTTTACCTAAACTTTATGCATCTATTTGGACCATTTGTAGTAATTATTACACTAACGTTGTTTACTTTGATAGTATAATAAATCTGTGTTACTAAACGTACCAGAAATAGTTTAGTCTTTGTGCTTGTAATTAATCATAACCATTTTTAAATAATACAGATAATCGCGGATTGTAAAGATCAAATTTGTATTGTTAGAACTTTACACAGAAAATGGGAACTCAATATCTTCTGAATTTGGTAAATTTGGCTTCAGCCAATTCCCTCCTCTTTCTGTAATGTAGTACTAATGTTGTTTGTTAGTTTTTGACCTAAAAATTAAGGGTTCGTTGGCTATTACATTCCACTTAAGTGTCCTATGCAGTAAATTTTATCGCAATAGTTAAATAGAACAAAGGAAATGACGAATTTTTTGTACAACTTTGCAGTTGAAATACAAAGTATACAAGCACGGGGCTGGATTTATGTTTTATTTTTATAAGACTTCGTTTTATATTAATTAATTAACACGCATTTTAGATAATGGCGGATTACAGCCCGATAACAAGTAATTTTGTTACGAGTTTATAATCAAATTGCAGATTTTGTGAACGATAATGAGGCTTGTTTCTTAGATTTTGAAAAAATGCTTGATATTTACTTAAATAATTAAAAACTATTTAAAAACGAATTGGAAAAAGATTTAAAATAGGCAAACACAACTTACACCAAACCAAGTGATTTATGATGCTCTCCCTAGGCGATCGTTGTGTTTGTTACAAACAATGTAAAAGTTATTGTCATAAAAGAATAGACTTTAGGTTTGAACATAAATACTTAAAATTTTAAGCAGATTGTGCTAACTGTACAGAAATCAGATTGGAAATCACAGATTTTAAATACTTCCGAATTTAATATCTACAATATCGTTATTTGCGTATTTTTATACAATACTAGTTTATTAGTTTTCGAATTAAACTAATTAATTTAAATAATTAGTGTAAAAGATAAAGTAGTTATTTGTTTCATTAGTACAATAATGCTTTATTTCGGAACGGGTAAGCTTACGCAAAATACTGCTTACGAATTCCAAAATCACATTTTTTGTGCAAATTAAACATGTTTTCCACAGCCGTAATTCACGAAGTATCCGTAAGAGGTTTAAAATTGAAATAAAGATGCTAATCGAATTACCTATTGTAATCTTCTAATGAAGACTAACCTAACATTTAAAATCTATGCTAACAAAATAATTCAGTTTATTGTAATTTAAAATTAATTGAGTCAAATCGGCACACTATACGAAATTTTTCTAATCTAGTGGACAAGAATCAAAATGCCGCCAAAGTCTTAAAAATTCACGTTTAATGTAAGCAAAATCATTATAAGTAAATTATAAAAAAATTGTTGTGACCCCTGACATGATTTTACCGTACTGTGTTTCAAACGGCTAACTTTCTAATTTTATAAATTTATGGTTATAAATTACAAAAGAAGGTAAATAAATGAAACTATTGGTATGTACTTAATTACCTTAAAAAGAACACCCTATCGAATTTATTAGACAGAAGAAATTAAGTAAATAAATAAAAAGCAACTGGTATATAATTTATTAGTTTAAATAAAGACCTTATCAGATTTTGAAGAAAACCTAAATATTTTTAAAGACGCGTAAATCTGTCACAATATGGATTATTTCGCGATTATAATGATTAGGTTTCCAACGAATATTCGTAATTTAAATTTAAATTGAGAAAAAAAGAGCGTATCATTTTTTTAATAATTTCGAAACAAAAATTGCGTATGAACATCAAAAATTCGTCGTCATATTACAATTCCTACTACCGAGCATCATATTAATTGTACAGAAGAAAGTTATAACAAATTTAACGCTTTCTGGAAAATTGGAAAAAATCCAACATCTTGAGGGAATGCTTATAAAGTGCAGATGTGTTGTATAACAAATTGTATGGCAAGGTTAATAGTGCATCCAGTTAAATCGGAACTCTGCGTTTTAAAATATGCGCATCTAGTCCTTATATATTCACATCCCGAATTTCAAAGTTTTATTTTAATTATTAAAAAAATGATTCGCTGATACATGCGCCTATAGACACCCGGTATACAGGGTGATTTTGAAATAGACCGGCAAACTTTATACGTTATTGTAGAAGCCTAACTCCATTTATGGACAACAAAATCACATAAAATAGAACACTTTTTTGAAAAAAATGGAAATGTCGACGCTCGAGCATAATTAAATATCTCTAGACAAATTCAACGCATCTTAGAGGAAATATTACGTTATTTTAACATCAAATTGCCGAATATGTATCTTTATTTGCATGTGCACTAACATATCCCTATACTTTTATTCTTTTACAGTTTACACAGCCAAACACTTTGTAAACATTGAATTACATATCTAAATCTGTATAAATAGCATAATTTCAATATTTCCTTTTTTAAAATTAGTAAAAAATAAAGAAACAATCACCTTTACATAAAAAATGTTCAAGCGTAAATTAAAGCATTGTTTTCCAATTTTATATTAATTAATCTATCCATTATTATATAAACTTAAAACCAAATGCAAGTGAATTACTGAAATATTGATACTAACAACATTTAGTAATACACAAACGATCCTGATAATTTAACGTTACATACAACGTCTGTAAAGGATCACGTCGTTATGAATGTAGTAAATACCTTCGATTAATGTACATGAATCTTATCGGGGAAAAACGACTTATATGAATCATGAAGAGTAGTGGGTACTTTTGCTAACAGGTTAAAAGAAGCTTTTCCCCACTGTCAGTTCAACATACAATGGTATAGAAAATTGCGCTCTAAAAGAATGTTGTATGAAGAAATCAGATCAAGGTTACATTATGTCATACATAAATTTTTCTAAAGATCCAGTTATTGTACAGTGGCAAGATATTTCTGTAGTATATGTGGTATCAAATTATTATGGCGTGTAGACAATACAATTTGAATGACAGTATTGTTTCCAAAAAGGAGCATATTACTATTGAAATACTCCATCTATTATATAAATGTAATAAGTATATAACAAACTTAATGTATTGCAATATAGCCAATTACAGGATTAGGATCTGGAATGACAAATGATACTGGAAATATTAACACGTTTAATTTCTGCTTCACTTCCAAATTCTTGAATCCACTATAGTTACAGGATAACAACAAAAAAGTATACACCATCAAAATATGACACGTTACCATATCTGGATTTATATTCTATTTGCTGCTAAAAAACAGAACATCGGCACTTAGTGTGTCAAATCAAAGCAATTGCATATTTAGGAATGCACCTACAGCAGTGACACAAAATACGTCCGTATTGTACTATTCAATTTCACTCAAGAAAAATAGATCCAAATATTCTAAAAAAAATACAACCTTTGGATGTGAGACGTGCCTTATTAATACACACCTTTTAGAGTGTTTCAAATGTTAGCATAATGAACTGCAAAGTAATAATATCTATTACAACAAAATTAGAAATAATAATGACTCGATAGAACATTCCGGAACACCCTAGAATATACCATATAGATGATGAAATCACAAATAACTCATTATTATAATCGATATCTAAATTTAAGATCACAGCAATAAGTCATGAGATTGAAATAGATTGCATCAGCTTTGCGACTAATTCTATTCCTTACTAATGTAGAATTTTCTAGATTTCTTCTTTCCATATAAATAGCAGATTAAATTACTTTCATTTTTGTTTTGCTTAGAATCATATCTTGTTAAGTAGCTGTTTTGAATAAATAGAAATATAAACATTTATTATTAGTGTACTGAAAGATAAATGCTTAAGTAAATACGCGTAAATAAATAGTCGTAATTTAGTGAATATAAATAAAATTTTTTAAACATCAATTAAAACAATATCCGTCATTTCCATATTACTTATTACACAAACATGATGTTCAACAATAAACATATAAAACTGCAAATTAACATAATCTTCTACGCTTTGTAGAATATCTTCAAAACCGTTGATTTTACGTACATTGTTTTCATGAAGAATCACTTTAAATAATAAACAATGAGGGGTTCCATTTAAAATAGTCACTTTTTTAATATCATTATTTGTATTTTTGAAACTTATTTGCGAACAACCTGTATAAGATTTTCAAAAATATTCTGCACCAAACGATGCCTTAAGTATTAGAGAATATTTAGGACGTGATTTTGTACAATTCATATAGGTTCGAGATATGAAAAACTTTCTAAATCTTTCTGAACGTGGTGAATTGATCAGAATAAAAACATAGTTGTATTATTAAACATCCTTAAAATTCGACAAGAAATTAAATAGCGTAATAAAAATGTAGGGTGTTCCATTTAAAAAATACGCATTTCTCTCGGTTCTGGGATAATTTTAAAATATTGCCGAGGAAAATATATACAATTTTGCTTAGTAATAGTTTCTTAGTTTCTGAGATATTCATCTTTACTTCGTTAATTGCCCACCCTGTATGTATAGATAATACGTATAACATAGGTATATAGGGTAACAAAATGTGTTCCTAACTACATACATACGAGGGTTGCATTTTATGTTGTTACAAATGACCACTAGATGTCGCTAGTGTAATAAGTTATTGCGATATTCGTAAAATTTGACATTTTGCATTGTAAAATCTATGGCGGCTTAGAAATTGACAGAGTAGTTTGTTTACAGTGCGCGTTTAAAGAAAGTAATTTTGTGAAAAAATGGAAATTACTCGTGAA
>JAHWXV010786142.1:0-12498 GCA_024586415.1 Phrixothrix hirtus
TGCTGTCTTTTCCCGATGTTCAGTTTCCATACCGACTTGCCAATAACCACTTTTCATGTCTAGAGTTGAAAACCATTTGGAACCAGAAAGCGTGTCTAAAATCTCGTCAATTCTGGGCAGCGGATAGCTATCCTTTTTGGTCACATTATTTAAACATCGGTAATCCACACAGATTCTGGTGCTACCATCTTTCTTGTTAACAAGTACAACTGGCGGTGCCCAAGGACTGCTGGATGGCTCTATTATCCCTTCGCCGGCCCTGTCGTTAATTAGCTGTTCAGCTTCGCCTCGCTTGGATAAAGGCAACCTCCTTTGACGTTGATGTATTGTTTGGGCATCGCCGGTATTTATTTTGTGTGTCACAACATTGGTTCTTCCTTTCAAACAGTCGTCCGTGGCAAATCTATCGGCATATCGTTGGATCAACTGACTTGCTTGGAACTTTTGCTCAAGGGATAACCCGTTATCCGAGGATTCAAGTGTGGCATGCAGTTTTGATAATTTTTTTACGGGCAAAATCTTCTCACTGGTTTTTGTGCAACGTACCACAGATGAGATAGGTGTGCATGATCCTAATTCAGTGCGCTTCTTAAGAGTTATTTGGAAGGTATTGACATTCATTAAGCAAACAGGCGTTATTTCGCAAAAATTGAATGTTCGGGCAGGCATTATTGGCTAGAATGTGATTTGTCCCTTTATCATAGATGGAAATCTTATATCAGAAATTTATTTAGATTTGCTTGAGCAACAAATTTTGCCTAATTTGGAAGCTCTTTATGCTGATAGGGAAAGTGTCTGGTTTCAACAAGCTCGTACCCTACCACATTTCGGTTTCCAGGTTCGACAATATTTAAACCAAACATTCCAGAATCAATGGATAGGTCGTAGGGGTGAGATTGCGTGGCCTGCTAGGTCACCTAACCTGACCCCCTTAGATTCTTTTATGGGGCCATATACAAAGTAAAGTTTATAAGAACAAAACCATGAATGCTGAAAATCTGTAAGCTCGTATTTCAGTTGAAATTCAGGGAATTCGCTAAGATGTCATCAGAAATGTGATTCAAGAATTCCGCGACAGGCTTGCTCATTGTTTAGCTAACAATGGCAGGCATTTTGAACATCTCTTGAAACATGAATATTTATCTTGTTATTTTTATTGTTCTATGTTTTTTTAAGAAGTTACTTATGTGGTAAGTCGATTAAACTAAATTTTTAAATAAAAACATTAATTTGCAATAAATCTGTAATTTTGACAGATAGACATAATAGAACGTATATCGTTGAATTTGCACTAAAGAGATCTATTAACATCCATAAAAATCCATAAAAATAAAAAGTTGACCATACTTGTTACATACCCTGTACGTGAACGAATGTTCTTTCCTTAGATTTAGAAGTTTTTGCTGTATCGACCACCAAATTTTTGTAAAAGTTAATAAAACCGTTTTTGAGTTATGTGCAATGTTCCAGACGTTTTTGCCACCCGGTGTATTCAAAGTACTCCGCTTATCAATAACTGATAAATGCATAATCCTTGCCCACGAGATTTTTCATGTGATGAAATTACGACGGTCGATAAAAATACAATTACAAGATCATCTATCACAATCCGATAGCCATTACTAACTGTGAATTACTTAATGTAAAACCGGTCAAAAAACTACCAATCACAACTATTATTTCAACGCGGAATATTCGAAACGCTTTTCCAAATTAAAAAAAAGGCATAGCACCTTCAGAAGATATGATTATTTGATTAAAACAAATTTTGTCTCAATATGTATATCTCCAAAGGAAAAAAATAATGCAAATGAAATTAAAATTATATCTAGCTGATCACTGACAATTTATGCCAAGCAAAGAGAATTTCATCAAATCGCAAGGACGTTTGGAAATAGAAAGGAAAGTGACTAGAGGGTGTATCTCAGAAATAAAGACATAGGTATGTAAAAGACAATCGACTATAGATTTGGGATTTATTCTTGGTCTGTCTTTTAAAACTCTTCCAGAATGAATTTGTTTTAGGTTTTATACTATACCCTTGAATAACACATCAAATTTTAGGCATTTTTAAGTTCTTTAAGTGTACATGCATGTAGAGTGGCCAAATAAGATTTTTTAGAAGAAATTATTACAAGAATAAACATAATTTTCTTGATTGCTTTTTTATCTCACCCAATGTATAAAATTTATTGTATATGTTTGATACAGCTTTTAATTTACTTTAATTTGTCATTAAAATTTATGCGAACTTTTTGCTGGTTTCCAAGAAAGAAAAAAAATAGGAAACCTATATGGTGTTGAATATGCCTACTTTTTCCCGGTTTCCAAGAAAAAATAAGAAACGGATGTGGCGTTGAATGAAGTGGCATCCCGATTTATATCAGTTAATCTTGTCATCCATTGCAGAGTCTGTGAGTACGTATCCACTCGTTTCCAAAAACTGTACTTAAATAATCTGACGCAAAAGGAATATGGTGTGGAAGAGCGCCATGGCAATAGAACCAGATATTTGTCCTTCCTTCTGGAATATGTCATTTAGACACGTCGTAAAACATTTTGTAAAAAGTCGATGTAAAATTCACTGTTTAAATTATTTTAAAACAAGTGTGAACCTGTTAACCTACCTCCAAGAATACCTATGCATACCTTAGCTCTAAATCTAATTTGCAAATTTGTTTATTGCGCACAATGAAGATTTCTGAGACTTGAGCAGTGTAGATTGTACCTAGTCGCTATCAGTTCTATTGAAAGTACAAGCACCGCTCGCAGCAATTTGCTTAAGAAAATTTTCGATTGCTTCCTTAAGTACTATAATAGTTTTGATAAAGCTTTTGGCTTAAAATCATTTTGTCATCATGGTAGACGTTGTCTTTAAGGATTTGTATAATTTCAGTTGAAGCAAAATTTGTAGTAGCATTATTCTGCAGATGAACATTGAGGATTCATTTTTGAATTTTGCTTCTCACCAGTTTGATGAAAGAGCCCTACCTTTGAAGACTTCATACTAATGCTGCAAAAACGTTGTAATTGGGGCAACATTTATCAGAAAATATTTGGGATCAGACTATGCAGACTAATCGATCATTTCGGTTACATTCGCCATGAATCAAAAATTATTTGTTTTCTCTAAATTTGTAAACTGAATCATTACAATTTTCTAGTTAACTGATAAGTAAGTTAATTATTAGTTGAAAAAAAAAACACTAAATCGTTCAAAATCCCATATGGAAGGTTAGATAATTTATATTTTTTGGCTAAGATTGTATTTCTTTTAGATTTTCAGCAAATACGAAATTTTTCATTTGCTTCTTGGAAATCAGTACAAGCTCACACGGGTTGTAGTAACTTCAATAAAAGAACATTAAAAGTCTTGTGTGAGACAACACACGACTTTCGCTTGCGTATTATAGATATGTAAATGATATCCAGAAATGATTAGGATATTATTTATGTTTATTTTGGGAACGATAATTGCAGCGATCACCTATCCAAATTACTGGACACGAAAAATTATATTTTTTTACCTGATAACTTGCTTCAGCGCATATGCGGTGGGTAGGAAACTGAAATATAAAATTTTGTGTCTATGTAACGTTTAGTTTTTGAAATATGTTGTTCACAATAAATACTTCAAATACTTCTGGTTACTCGATTTTCGAAAATTTACTATAGAAACCGCTTGGTTCACATAAAACGAAATTAAGTAGATAAGAAATATACTTAGTTTAAAAAAATCGTTAAATCCGGTTTCAAGAAAATCGCAAAGAATGAAAAATTCAGAAAACATCCACAAATGACGAAAATAAAATGCATATATTCTTTAGTAGTGTTAACTTGATGCCGAGTTCCCATTTAAACAAATGGAACATGTTTAGAATAAAAAGAGAATTTTGTTCGAAATGGGTATGAAAAGGATCAACTTAGCACATGCACAGCTTTAAGTAAAATATAATAAACTCCATTCAAATGTTTTACTTGACGTTCTGTCAATTGTTTAATCATTTGTCTGTATTTAATGATAAATAATGGTTACTTCTCAGCTAAAATTTGTGCAATAAGGGCTGCATGCTTTGAACTAAATTTTTAATTAAAAATAGGCGAACTATTAAGCCGGAAATGTAATTATGAGGTATTTAGCGTCCTATAAAATGTGATTTATTTTGGCGAATCTTTTTACGTATTTCAAAATTCAAGTGTTGAGATACGCGTGTGCTTCTTTATTAATTTGTCAGCTAGTTCGTCGCTCTTAAGATCCAAGCGTTGTATCTAACTGATTACAAAAAATAACGAAAGGTTAGATTAATTCTACTAGTATTCCTTTTGAATATTACAATTTTAAAAATTATAACTGGCTTATAAAGCTTCTAAACAAATTTGATTTTCACGAAGTAATTCCGCAAATATAACTTCACTATTATAAATATTGCAGTTTTGTTTGCAAGTAAATTCAAGTTAAATAAGAATTACCGTTTGCCATTTGTAGTATAATTTGAAATTGCTTTGTTCTGTGTTTGTTGATGTTGCTGACGGGCGAATAAAGCAAGGTACATACTAATTAATTCTTAAATGAAGTCATTATCAAATGCCTTTTGCTCTAGTGGTTAGTTATAAAGACATAAATACTGCTGCAGATTTTCAATTTATTCAGTGTTTTAGTAATTAACTACTCATTTATGAACTATCGTCACTTTAGTGGTGTAGAATAGAAGTTTTAACCTGTAAACATAGTAGTTGAATTTAAAAACGCGTAGACAAGATTTACAATTGAATTCCTATCAGTTGATCGATTATAGTAAATATTACCCAAAGAGTGCAAGTCGTTTGCTTATTCGGTGTCATAAGCGATATTACCCGTTTAGTTAATTTTATTAGTTTGCTATGTTATTTGTTTTCCCAAATGAATTCAGATGTTAAAATTTTCTACCATTATTTAGAAAGATCTACGCCCTTGCTCGGGTTTGGGTCTGCCGGATATATGAGATCTCTAAGTAAAACAATCTCCAGAATAGTTGAATTAATTTTACTACAGAAAATCTTTAACGTCTAATTTCTCTATGATAAAATATCGCTTAAAATAATTTCCTTTATTAATTAGAGTGACATCAAAGTCTATCTACACTTTTATGCAGTAAAACGGTGGTTTCTACCTTTTCAAGTTAGATTTATTTCTGAATGAACTCGCACACTCGCTCGTTAAAACACATTGTACAGAATTGTTGATCATTTTAATTCATACACCTTAATGTTATATTAAAATTTAACTAAATAAAACCTCCCAATTAAGATAACAAACATTTTGTACTACTTATAATTCAAAGTATACGAAAAGATATCTGTACAGGCTTTGTAGAATAATCCTTTGCTGCTGTAATAGCAACAAATACAGATTATCGCCATAGCAAATGAGACAATAATAACGGCAGAAAGGCACATGCTAAGATTTATTTTAATGTAATAAAATAAAAGTTTATTCTTGCGTTCTTTTAGTTTGACCTTATACTAAATTATTTAAAAATAGTTTTGATGCCGTAAATTATTGCAATTAAATTATTTTACACGAAATTAAAAACTTTGGATTTGTTTTCTATTTTTTTTAGCTTAATTTTTATTTTTATTCCACTCGAGAAATTTAAATTATCAATAATTTTCACGACTTAGTTCTTTTAAAAGAAGTTCGATTAAAAGATATCGCAGAATCTTATCGCAAATGTCAGTAGTAAAATTACTTTTACATTTAAGATAGCTGCGCTACGATCTACTTATACTAATTTTCACCACTTAGCTTTAAACTTAACTTTATAGTAATATATTTACTTAAATTATTTCTTCAATTGATGACGCTTAATTTAAGTATAAATGGTGTAAACTGCTCTTATACCCAAATTTAATGCTATCAAGTGATTATAGCAGCTATTAATTCGATTGCAGTTTTCTCGAACGAAATTTTAAATTAATACTATGCAACTGCCCTTTAGGCCTTTGAAATTTCAATCATTAATTAAAAAAGTTGAAAAATATTTACAAAAAATATTAGTTTTCCTACAAACTTTGTTGATTTTAATGTATTTTCTAAAAGGTTTTCATTCCGCGATAACTGTATAAATTTAAAACTATACCTTGATTTAGGTCTTATTGTTATTACAATTTTTGAGTAGGTTAGGTTAATAAACAGTGCCTCGTAGAATGATGCGGCATAAATTATATAGGAGACCAAGGTATATAAGATCCAAATAAACTCATCTTATTATTAGTTTTTTGTCTTTTAATAACAAATTACAAACAAACAAATGGTTGAACCGTATATAGTTAGTAAGACACTTATTTTACAGTTTATTACAATTACGAGGGTAGTTCGATAAGTTAGGTGAAAATGTGTTTGGGCGATCCTTCTAATTCAATACACCTATTCCAATGTTACTGTATCTTCAAAATTGTCTCATATGTGCTACAGACAACCAATTGTATACTATTGGTATTCGTCAGTACTGAAGTCCCTAAATTAATAAAAGTTAATAATTATTACTCTACCTTATATTAGTTACTAAAAATATAACAAAAATAACACCAACATTTTTTATTGTAATTATTATCTATTACAATCACTAATTTCAGTTTTAAAATTATACAAAATTTAAGAATCATGAAGATATATAGAAAATTCCTAGCATGTACTGAAAATGTAGGCCGTCATTATCCAAACCAAACAAATAAAAAACTGGATCAGTTAAATCAGATGATCTTGTTATTTTATGGTAAATTTCCACGAAACAATACACAATACCTCATTTGGCTTGCATAATCATGTGGTAATAGTTGATACACTCCACTGATTTTGTAAGGATACAAATCAAGCTTTTTCTGTACAACTTTAGAAAACTTCTGAGTGATATTCTAAAATTATTTATTAAAATATGTTTTTATAAATATTTAGTGTAAATACCTAAATGAACTCATAATTTCCTTAATAAATTTTTAGGGCTAGTGAGGAGCCAAACCGGACGAATATATTTCGAAACGAAATTTCTGTATTTTTACAGTTGCAATAAATAAAAAATGTGATGATGTATTATAGTGGCTAAACAAAACTTTACCACTTTACCAAATGTGACTCTGCTTAAGCCACGATCACTAGCTCAGGATCAATGCGGTAGAATAGGGGGGGGGAGGGTATGGTGTAGTCCAAGTTGTAAGCAATCTTCTTCTCGGCGAAAGTCCAGTGGTTCACGCTAAGTCGAAACTTACCTAAAAAATAAGGATGAGAAAGAGAATGGTACGGCGCCAGACATTCTCCTGTAGCAACAGGAATACACCAGAACGACAAGATGTAAGCCTGATAATTATTCAGAATCAAGTATAGCATCCACAGCAGTTGTACCTGAGAAACCTAAATTCACTTGAAGTAAAATAAGGAAGGATGCGACAAATTAGTTTAAACCAACGTCAACAACAAAATGAACATTTACCTTAATCCCCATCTACAATAATAAAAAAATATAAGCAAACATAATTATACATAAAAACAAGGTATAATAATAACAGAAATTTATATCCTGGTTAAGGACACATTTAATAAATAAAAAGGATTATTGAAATTCGTTTTATAGATCAAAGATAACCTGAAACATTTTTATTAAGGTCTTGTACCTACTATATGCGATATAAGGTTCTCTTAAGTATAAAATAATCATACGTGAAATCACAGTAAATAGTATAATCACTATAAATCAAATTTAATACAAGATATAAAATGTTACAGTTAATTACTTAACGAAAGAATTTATAAATAAAAGCGTCAGTTAAATTGAAAGTAAGTAAAGAAAATCTGAATATAAAGATCCCGTACAATAAAAAAGCTGAGTAACGTACGTAATCAAGATATCTTGTAACTATTTAAAATATGTCTGCAACACTGCAGATTATAAATTAATTGATTAATAGCGGAAAGAAATTTCCACCAGAATCCTTCTCTAGAGAAATATTTTCTGGGGGGCAGGTGTTTTACACATACAGTGTATATTAAAAGTTAATAAAATAATTCTTTCTGATAGATCGTAAATTAAATCTTATATCTTACATTAATTGAAAAGCTAAAAGCTATGTCATTGTAATTAAATTCGCTACAAAGAAATCAATAAAAAATTGTCGACGCAGTTATTTTACATAACAAAGTATACTCAAACATGTAAAAAATAGTTAATTTAGTTTATATTTAAAGATGTTTATGAGAAATTTTATATTTAAAAGTATATAAATTTAACGTGAAATCTAAAATACGAAGTTACCTCGTCTAGCCAAACCGACACATGTTAAGCAAAACGTAGCAAGAAATTTACAGATAGCATCTTCATAAGAAAAATCAAGTAGTACAACCCGTAGTTAATATGCAAAATGTTAAATAATTACATAACGCTCTAGTGAAGTGATCATATGTATTTTTAGAACGGATTCACATCGTTTCATTAGAATTAATGTAATGAAACGCTCACATTACGAAGCCCATAATTATATGTTAAGAAACACTTAATTAATTAATTTATAGTTTACGACCTTTATAATCTTCGCCTATTAGTACAGCAAGTAGATGTTCTTTTAATTATGACGGGTTCGACATGTTACCATCTTATAGTAGAGGTCGTCTATCGAGGGAAGCACGTTCCATGATGTTATCCAAAATTAGATAAGCAAAATCCTAGTAGTCGAGTTAAAGAAGATAGAGCAGACACCAATTACTAATAAAATAATGAAAGATTAATTATAAGCTTACCGTCGTGCAAATTATGAACAACGCCGGTAACAGCAAGTGAAGAAACTTTGAGAGCATAGCTTGGTGCGTCTAGAGATAGGTAATGAAAAATATCAATTGTGTTAATTCAAGCCAACTTACACCAAAAACATAGCAAAAAGTAAAAAATAACAAACTTGTATTCTATTGAATTTAAACTTGCAAAACGGATTTTACAGTTTCAAATATTTACGTCAGATAGCAATACCGCACATGGGGATAAATTACATGAAATAATCCCTTTAAATTGTTCAAATAAATTATAAGCAACGGTTTTTTAAATGATACAATAATGAAAAGAATTATTACTCATTAGAAAAGATATATTTAACCACTTAGATTCCAAATAAAGGCGAATATTTGTTACTTAACACCAAAAATTCTGTACTTATTTCTTACTTAAAACTATTTAACGCTATATGCAGAGCACTTGCAAATAAATTTAAATCAAATAGAATTAATTAGCTAAATGTCAAGGCGAGACCATGACACTTACTCACCTTCTACTTCAGAATATCTTTTAACCTCAGAAACTTCTGAAAACATCCAATGACTAGGTTGTAATTGTATGCTACACTCCAATATTCACCTAGAATATGCATGCTCCCGACCTCTGCTCTCATCTGAACCTAAAACATCGCAAGATATAATTACCGTTGTGTGAGCGTTTAATCCATGCATAACATAAGAATAGGTTTAGAAAGCCACGCCTTACCTATCGTTTTCCATCCAAACGCGTCATATTTTTATTTGACAGTAGGCATAATCAGGTATGTAATAGATTTAGCCAAATATTGGCCCCATACTATTAAACTACAGGAGGGTCATGTGTAATAAATTATGACTCCTGAATTAATTTAGCAGTCGTTTTTTATAATTTGTTTCATTAAGTATAACTTAATTTTTATACAGTAGTCACAAATCGTATAACTTTTATTAATAAAAGATTTCAAGTTAACGATTATCAAAAGGTGTAAGTGACATCATAACTTTGATTTTAATTAAAAACTCACTAATTATTATTATTCATTCGATTATGATACAATTTCAATATTTGTACTTTTTCTTCTACGGTTTAATAATTCATATAAAAAAATATAACGCGCTATGTTTGATAAGTACCGAGAATGTGGTTCCATATTTCCAATACACCCACGCAAATAACTATTCGACATCTAGCTATCTTGTTTCCATAAATGCAACTAGTTATGCTTATAGATTTCTCTATGGGGGTGCTCTCCGCTTTCCATCTGAACTAACTTCGTAGGAGACGTAAAACAAAAAAATTATATTATTTTTCAATATAGTCCACCTTTAATTCAACACAATTGTCCATTTCGATATTAACATTTTCAGTTCTTAAAAAATAGTCTGAAGCTAGGATATTAAAATAATCAAACAACTGTATTAAGCTTAGTGTCTGTCACAGGTAAATTTTCTTCGACAAACACTTTTCTTTAAATCCCTAAATAAGTAGAAATCATTTGGGGCCAGACCAGAACTATAAGGAGAATAATCAAGTTTTTGGAATTTACAATGTCTGTTTCAGATTTTAACAAGTCTACTGGACGTCCTGCACGAGGTTCATCTTCGATAGATTCTTTTATCACATGAAATTCTTTCGCTCAGCTGCTCACTATGGAGTAGAAGGTGTTGATGCGTCATAAACGTTATCCAAACGATTTATTAATTTCAATTTTGTTTATAGTCTCTTTTACGAAGTACTTAATAACATATCCATTTCAACATTTCGATATTGGTGCATGTTGTGTTTTTTCTGTGATTACCGTTGCTAAACAAGAAACGCAAAATTTCGTGTTCACATTTCTAAAGGTTAAGGTATTACAATTCCCCGAAATATTTATCCTTACTTGCGCGTAAATACCCGAGGTCAATTAGATATGACTCATTATTTAACATGAAAACATTTTCACTTGACCCGGAAGCTAAAAGTGCCCTGCCTTCGACCGCGTACTTCACATTATCCCCTCATTAAGGAAGGTTACTTTTCTGGCTTGTTACTAATGGGAAACGACTAATCTATTGTATATACAAATATTAAATATTAATATTAATTTACAGTTTTGTTTCTCCCTTATAATGCGAAAATAATGTGCAGTAGGAGAACATAAGTACGTCATCTCTTTTTGGCATATTTCCGATCTTAAGCATCCGTGACATAAAAAATTCGAAACGCTATTTTTAGTAGTACAAAATAGCAAACGATTTAAAAACGTAACCTGTATGAATCTAATATTACAATGGTAAAATTTCTTAAATAGTAGCATAGAAGCACTAGTTAAAGACTGCGTCTTCAATTACATCACAAAAAAATTTATAAATAAAAGATCAAATGAAGTTAAAAATGAAGTAGAAACAACTTGCTATCAAACTATAATTTATTGTAAGAACACCTTAAACGATTTTATGTTTGAGTAAAGTTCAAGGAATTGAGATGTCAATACAAATAAATAAAGATATTGCAGTTTTACATTGAAACAAAACTATAATTCCTAAAGCTTTAAGAAAAGTTAAAACTTGGGAACTGCTACATTTTTATAAATAATGATATTGTGCTCTTATATAGACAGAGTTCTCCTTGATCAACTCTCCTCTGCAGCAACCCCGAGTCATAACGACCAAAATATTTTGATAAATATCTACAAGTACAAAAAATACTAGAACATTACATGTATTTGTAAGACGAACACTTCAATTAACGATGAACTCGAAATAAATGCCACAATAGTATTTTATCTTAAACAATATCTACAGGTTTGTTTTCAAAAAGCTGCAGAAATGAAAACGTAATTGCAACCAATGAAAAATACATGTTTATGTTAGTTTTCAAAATAAAGGTATAAGAAGTTATATCAACCGATGCCTTACTTTTAATATTAATATTTTTTTATAGCTTTGATTGTTAATATTGTGATTGCCGTGCATAAAGTAAACGCGTAAGGATGTCAATGGCCACTTCTTATCTCTGATTTTGTTTTATGAGTAATAAAAATATATTGTAACACATTTACCTGGGTATCAGCGATTCTAAACCTTTTAAGAATGGATTCTTGCAGAAATTGAAGAAATTTCATTTTCTTCGTCATTTTTTTATAATTTTAGGAAAGGTAAATGGTTTATTATTTACAAATGAAATATTTCTGTGAGGAAATTCTCCAAAGGTAGAAATGCTTATACTCATATTGATTCATTTGGCTTTTATTTCGTCTACTTTTTCTTTCTCATACGTATATGAAATATAGTATAGATAGTCATGTTTTCGGTCAAAATTTTCGATGTCCAGTTTTTAGCGGAAATACACGTTTTCAGGTCCCCCAGTCCGAAAAACATGTTTTTAGAAATTGGTCTGTGTGCTTGTACGTGTGAGTGTGTGTGTGTGTACGTAGTTGTCAAGATATCTCGAAAACCAAACATCATAGCAAAGTCAAATTTTATATGTAAGTTTATTCCTGCCTTAGCACTTTGCTGTAAGAATTTCGGTAAAATGGAATGACCGAAAGTGCCACTTTATTCTTGTGATTTTTAGGTTTTTTACAATTTTCTCGAAAATGGCTATAATGATTTTTTTTAAACATTTCTAGCGCCTGTAATTCTATATTACATGAACTAATTGGTTTCTCTGAGAAAATTTGTTGAAGTGAGTTATTAAGAAAAATCTCTAGAGTTAAGCAACGTTTTGTCTGGCGAGTAAC
>JAHWXV010786178.1:0-11647 GCA_024586415.1 Phrixothrix hirtus
TATTAATTTCCACGTCTGATAGAGTTCGGTGACATTTAAAAGTGAGTACGGATTCGTCGCGCAGTTGTATAAAAATCGGTCGTGTGTTGGCTCTTTGTTAGAAGCGTTCGGTGTGTGATTAGGGACTCAGCGTAGTGTAGTATGTTGGAAAACCCCAAGCTGAGAAATGGGGTAGTGTATCTCTGGGGATAGACCTGCTCGTTTCCTCTCCGCAGCTGTTTTATTTGAACTCGTGGTGTTCTTCATCAGGTGCAGTAACCCATAAAGTCATCACGATGGAGAATTTGGGTAATTTACATGACCCAAACTAAGGTACCCCTCTTTCATATTGTACTCTTGTTTTTTTGTTTTGTCGACCTGTGAAAGGCGTAAGCAAAAGGTCACTGCAGATCGACGAGAAGCGCTATCTAAGCCACGTCCCGGCTCCAGCCCCTTGTTGAGACCAGGTTAAACCTTACCGTGCGAGGGGAGATCGCTATTACATACCTTCTAAATATATGTATATAAACCCTAGTTATAGTGTTCAGCAGTTTTGAGTAGCCCTTTCCGTAACTGTGGAATAAGACCAAATTCCACGGAACGAGGAAGTTATTCTGTAACCCTTTTGCAACTTGTTGTTGGTGTGTATGTCAAATAAGCTACTTTATGTATCAATAGCTATGTCTTGTTATTTAACTAGTTTTTATTTTGAACAGTAGAATAAGTTAATCGATATTATCTTCCATTTTAGAAGATATGTACTAATTAAGGTCCCCCCTTAGATCACAATCAAAATTAATATTAAAATATGGGGCCTTAACAAAAGGCAATCCCGGGACAAATTCATAAGCGGCAATAGAACTGCTTCTATCCATTACGAGAATAGCTCCATACCTTGTGCGGCCTTCTGGAATAGTGGCACCCCCTTTCTGTTTTCATATTCTGATTTCCTTTAAAGCTCGGACAGTGCTGGTGAAATTCTTCTGGAACCTCTCCCTCTTCCGACGAGTTAGCGGCCACCAGTACTGCTGTTGGGCGTAACGCCAAACGCGCCCGTGACAAAACCCACAAAATTTATTTATTTACATCAGAACTGAGTAGCTAAGCAGGTGTGCGGGTATGCGGTATCGAGTTATCTATTGTTGAATAATGTGATCAACAATTAGTAAAAATATTATCTACATACTTATGTACGTAGAAATATTCATAAATACATATATAGCTTGTTTAAGACGGTTAAAGACATATATTATATATTTTTTGCGCCTTCATGAAGACGTGTCATTAACTCTTTTTACTCGAGCAACACTTCCATATTTCCTTCCACCAACTCGATAATTATAATATATCTACCTAGTAGCTCTAAATGTATTATTTCGTGCATGACCCCGAACTACTTAAATTGCAGTTTAGAAGAACAAACTGCGTATGTATCAATAAATATCTAGACGCCGTTTTTAACTTTAGACATGAAAATGTCGGTAATTTTAAAATACAAGTGAGTCATGAGTTTGTTTACTTTTAAATTTTTATTTAACAAAACACAATAAAACTTGATTCTAGTATGTATTTATTCAATCCAAAGACAATGAAAGGCAAGTCAATTTTTAAAAATAATATGGTCCAAATGACTACCGTGTCGATTTCTCCATTCTTCTAAATGAGCATGCGAATGTCCGACAACTCTTTGACACAGTTCTCCTGAGATTGCAGGCATCTCTCTTCGAATATTTGTTTTTAATTGAAAAGTGTTGCTGGTTTGCGGGTGTACCCACGGTTCATCAAATAACCCCACAAAAAGGAATCTGTGGAAAACAAATCGGAACTCTTGGGTGATCGCGGAATGTACTATCCCTTTGTAATTAGTTTTTCTGGATACATTTCTTTAATCACCCGCAAAAAGATGCTCCGATTGTAGTCAACAAATTTCTAGAACTATTCTGCCAGAAATTTCCGTAATATTGTTACATACTCAGTCGAGTTAACAGTAATCGTGCGGCCGTAAGTGTCTTCGTTCTAGAAAACTAAAGTCATTTACCAAAATATGTTTCTTTTCATTAAAACTCATGCCTTGAAAATTGTACTTAGTAAACAACAAGTTTATCACAATTAAAGATCGCTAGAAATTTAAGAAGCGAAATCAGAAATTCCATTATGAAGAGTAATCATTGTATTCGTGCCTTTGCGAATAGTTCATTATATGGGAACCATTGGTGCTACTGCAAAATCGCGTACGTCATACAGTAGCCAGAGAAGTAAAATCGGATAGACATCCTTGTTGAATACTTTAGACTAAATCATAAACAAGATCAGAATGTAAACTTTAATTGTAAATATGAGTTAACGTAACGCGGACGCCCTGTATTTATTACAGTTAGGCAGTTATAGCAAAATTGATAGCACATTATAAAGACTAATCACATCAATTCGAACATTACATTTTAAACAGGTAACAATAACAATCAGAAATTGTTCTGAACTAATTCTATGTCAATATTATTGCAAATCAAATTTTAAGTTAGTTACACCTTACCTACATGAGGGGTCGACAACCGGTGGCTCTGGAGATATATGTAGCTCTTTTAACTCATATAACTGTATATATTTCATATACAAGTTAGTGACTTACGGTTACATAAGGACTATTTTGTTACATATAGTTCTAGAAATAGCGCTTTACGAAACAACACTGCCGACCTAGATGAAAACGTGGGTTGTGTCAGATTTTGTTGGCATTCCGCGCATTATGAACATTTTTTCTACCTTTTTTTTAAATTTACCGCCGTATGTTTTCGGCAACGGCGTGTTGACAGGACTATGAGAAAAATAATTAATAAATAGGGAGAGAGTTTCCTGTCGGATAAAAGGCGAGACGCGTGTTTTTTTCCTATGTTCGTGTTGATTAAAAGAAAAATAGATAAAGTATTGCTTACGGTCGGATAAAAACACGATAGACGCATTTTCTAAATCTGTATCGAATAGGAATTTAATAATTACAATAAACGTAGCTGCGAAATATTAATTTCCACGTCTGATAGAGTTCGGTGACATTTAAAAGTGATCACGGATTCGCCGCGCAGTTGTATAAAACTCGGCCGTGTTTTGGCTCTTTATTAGAAGCGTTTGGTGTGTGTTTAGGGACTTGGAATAGTGTAGTATGTTGGAAAACCCCAAGCTGAGAAATGGCGAAGTGTATCTCTGGGGATAGACCTCCTCCTTTCCTCTCCGTAGCTGTTTTATTTGAAAATGTGATGTTCTTCAGCAGTTGCAGGAACCCATAAAGTCATCACGATGGAGATTTTGGGTAATTCAACGACCCAAACTAAGGTACCCTTCTTTCATATTGTACTCATCTTTTTTGTTTTGTCGGCCTGTGAAAGGCGTAAGAAAAAGGTCACTGCAGATCGGCGAGAAGCCCTATCTAAGCCACGTCCCGGCTCCAGCCCCTTGTTGAGGCCAGGTTAAACGTTACCGTGCGAGGGGAGATTGCTATTATATACCTTCTAAATATATGTATATGAACCCTAGTTATAGTGCTCAGCAGTTTTGAGTAGCCCTTCCCGTACCTGTGGAATAAGACCAAATTACACGGGACGAGGAAGTTATTCTGTAACCTTTTTGTAACTTGTTGTTGGTGTGTATGACAAATAAGCTTCTTTATTTATCAACAGATATGTCTTGTAATTTAACTAGTTTTTATTTTTGACAGTAGAATAAGTTAATCGACAATACCTCACATTTCAGAGGATAAGTACTAATTAAGGTTTCCTCCCTTAGATCACAATCAAAATTAATATTAACATTTGGGGCCTTAAAAAAAGGCAATTCCGGGACAAATTCACAAGCGACCAGAGAACTTTTTCTATCTATTTCGAGAATAGATCCATACCTTTTGCGGCCATCTGGAATAGTGGCGTCTCCTTTCTCTTTTTATATCCTGATTTCCTTTAGAGCGCGGATAATGGTGGTGAAATTCTTCTGGGACATCCCCCTCCTCCGACGGGTTAGCGGCCACCACTGCTGTTGGGCGTAACGCTAAATGCGCCGTGATAGTTGCCTTCTATGTTTAAATTCCAAGAGTAAGCAAATGGTGTTTTAAGGGCGCTCCTATCTGGGTACGGCTCTTGGTCAAGAGGCCAATTGAAGGTTTTCCGTTATAAAGCGAAATCACGCCGATTCTACTTATCGCCAAAAGCAAATCAAAAAAGTAGATGACAAGCAATAACGTTACGTATTATGATGAGTAGCTACCATTTTGCATGCTGTTTCCGTAGGACGATTTTTCATAACAATTTTAACGATTTCAGCGTGAACTAAAGAAGTCTCAACTTCCGCAATATATTTGTAATTTGAAAATTCTATTCGAAATGAAAAATTTTACGCGGAAATTGCGCTATTGCGTTTTCTACGTATTCTTATATTTTATTAATTTTAGAATATTAAGACTATGAATTATTAATTATAGGGAACTTTTTAAAACTTACAATAACAACGGCGGAATGGCAACAGCGAAATGTTGCTGCATTCTATTTAAAAAAGAATTCAAATTTGTGTGAAGTAAAAAGTAGTGTAACCCATTATTTGATCATAAACACTTTAGTCTAGTTTTTAAAGAGGTTAGAGGTTACTAGTAACATCCATTAAATTACGAACAAGGTGTAAAGGGCATTGATGTTTTAAATTTCAAAAACTTTTCTCTGATTTTGATCCTTGTTTGCGAATTCTTCCAATTTTGTCGGTTTTCCCGATTGCTGATCGCAGGAACCCTGCGATAAAATATTATTAACCAATGTAAGTAATTTAAAAAGTATTCTCTACAATGTTTTTATATCTACTTTGTTAATTTATTTCCCTTGACATTCATTGTATCATAATTATTTAATATACGGTGATTCTAAATACCACCGACAAACTTCAACACGATATTGTAGAGGCCAACTACGTCTATTGATAAGAAAATCACATAAAATAGAACGCTTTTTTTGAGAAAATCGTCCGTTGTTTGAGAACTACCGAAAAATATGAATACAAATGAATATGTCCAAATGGCATTCCAATTTCAACTACGTTTCGTTGAGAAAATAACACGTTGTTCAATAATATCAAATTACTGCAGCTGTATTAGTTAATTTGTGTAAAATTAACATATCTCAATATGCAATGACCTACAACTTTATTTGTTCTTATTTCATGGTGACAAACATTTAGTATTTATATAAACATGTTCAATATTACTAAATACCATATCCAAATTTTTATAGGTACCTTAATTTTGATAATTTACCTTTCGGACTATTTTAATGTTTATAATTAATAAAAAATTGCAAAGAATTCCTCATTGTTATAAGACATTATTTTATTATTGCGTGAACGATTTTAAATTACACTGATGGTAGGTGTTATAAACACAAAATTCAAAGCAATTGAACTGACATTTGTTTCATGTACTATAGCTAGGAATCAAAGAATATTTTCTTTATCCTTTCTCAACCTGTAATTTGAGGTAAAATCAACACAATTAGAACTGAGGCAGTTACCATTTTACAAGAGATCTACAAAATCTTTGCACAATTCGCGTAAACGTTGTATAATGATACAGAATCCGTCAGATAGCGCACCGCTTCGCTGTAAAGTAAAATACTATCTGTCTATCTATTATTACACAAACACGATGTTCAACTTAAAGTTAAATTTAATTAAATTAATAAACACACAAAACTAAAATTTATTACCATTCGGTAACGAAAAATATGTACACTATTCTTCAAAAGTGCGTGACAAAACACAAATTTAACATTGCATACGATGTGAACGCGAGTCTGTAAATAAAATTAATATACCCGATTTATTTATTTTACTGTTTTAGAATGACCTAACAACTGTATCATGTGTTTATAGTTTAGTCACATAAAACGGCACGTTCATTCGCTATTGCAATGGATTTTAAACAATTCTGCAGCTTTTTTTAGAAGAGTTTTTCTTGAAAACGACAGGGAATTTTTTTCTCTTGATTTAAGCTATCCCCGCGTGCGTGATCGAAGCTTGTCGGTGGATTTTAAAACCAGCTTGAATAATTATATAGTTAATATAAGATAGTAATTTCCTTTAAATCTTTCCATTTCTGATTAGCTTCAACGGTCGTTTATAAGATTTATAAGACATCAAGTGTTCTTTTAGCATTTTAAAGCCTATTTTTTCAGAATATGGATTACCATGTACTTGAAAATACTTTTATCTTATTTTTATACGGAGAGTTCGATTTCTACCTCACATGGAATGCAATTGCGTTGATAACAGATTACGCAATTATTAGGATTCCAGTTTTGGTGTAAAGTTACAAAAATTAGTATTGGACTTAAAGAGGAAGGAGATACAGTTGAGTTGTGCAGAAGTGGCGAATCACATTTGCATTAGTGCAGCCTCAGATTCGATATCCAGCCATCTCGAAAATCACATAGAGCTATTTCTGGGCAGCTTTATAGAGAGGACTCTAGACCTAACTGCTCCTATCTGCATTCAGGCATAAAATGGCATGTGCAGAAAACCCATGAACCTAAATAAAAGTGGAAGATGAATTTAAAAGGACGAGTTATTCTTCCACTTGCAAGTTTTTAATTTATCTAGTAGCCACTGATAGCTGCTGCTCTTTATATTTTGCACCGTCTATTAAAAACGATAAAGAACAACATTAATGTTCATTAATAATTTTGTATAAAAACCGTTTAACATCTTCACGTTGTTTTCAAACAATTTGCAAGTGATTCCAATTAAATTACGCAGATCAATAAGTGAGATCTAAGTTAGTTCGTCTAGCATAACTTGTCACAGGGTCGCAAGAGTTTTACGACAAAGCAGGATAACCACAGCGGATAATTAAATCCTCACTAGCCTAGAGAGAATAGGTTGTGAGCAATCGAAACCGACACGATACTTAATCACGTGACTTGATTTTGCTAACAGTCAAAATATGCACGACACTGATTTTAAACTATTGTTCTAGGGTTGAAAAATTAGACAACCGGCCTTGTAATGAATATTTAGCAGTTTTCTACTGACTCGTCTTTGATGTAACCTGCTAAAAAATCAGATACAAACAACTTATATAAACAAACTAAGAATATGTTTATTACACTTACCACTTCTAAAATAGTTAAAACACGCTTACACTATTGATCAAATAAAATATTCGATAATAATAAACTGAATCAGTATATTACCGAAATTAATAGTTACAGTTACAGGAATTACGTACATTAATAAGTGGTCACCTTGTTAGTCAACGAAATAATGAATGTGATATCTGAACTTGAACTTGGTAAATAATATAAGCACCAAACTACAAAAAGACAGAAGTAAGACCGGATTTACAAATTTAGAAAGCTATCGATCTTCCACTCTATATATAACTCAAATAATATAGAATTACTCTATACAATCCACATATTGATGCAAGTAAACACATTTTATTTTTATTCGAGTTTATTAATCTTGATTTAACAACGCAACTTGCAATCTGTGCATTTTGAACGGGATGCTGCCAGAAGCGGAAACAAGGAAGTAGTCTTGTGACGAGCGGCGAGAAATTTTCACGTTTTACGTGAGATTCCTAAGTACAAAATGAGCAAAAGGTGTCATATACGAAACATGTCTTTATGTAACCCCCTAGCACCAATAAGCCGCAACGAATAAGGTAGATGTCCGATTTTCCGTAAATGCACGCCGGTATAAAAATGTGAAAATTTAACTTTCGAAAATAGTGAAAACTTTCGAGCCCTAACCACACAGTCTGCGTTCGAGTAAATAAATTTGCAAAAACACCACAGTTGTTCAAGCACAATGACTAAGCTATTTCCGGTGCTTTTACCTAAAAAATGAAATTATTGTAACAAGCGCTACAAATGACCCAAATGGATGAACGAAGATCAGGCAAAGCAATGAATGAGCAATCGCTCCACTTTATATTCAGTTTAGCAGGACGAAGAAGATCGGATTGATATCACTCTATCAACTGGGAATAGGTCGAAGGGGAATATGAGTTACGGATGGTTTCAAATGCTTTAATCCCATGGTAACCCAAAATCTAACACTTGATATGCACACCATAATTATTGACCACAACTTTCTTAAAATTAATTTTGTAGCGGTACAGGACGACTACACATATTTCTTATAGTACGATTTGTAGCTTGGCCTAAGATTAATACTACGCATACACGACACAATAAGGGACAGCTAGTGTTCTGTCAGAATACAACTCTTTTTCAAAGATTAATTATTCTATTACGCTTATCGAAAGTAATGTTACCTTTTTAAGTTACACATATGTATTGTATTAAACAACGCAAGTGTACGCCAATATTAGAAAATGTTCTTATTATACAAGTAATTTTTAAATATTTGCTGTCGTCCATTGTTTGGAGCACCAATATATATTAAAATCTAAAAATGCAGCTAAATACGTGTAGCTCTAAATTTCAATTTTGATACGAGTATAAGCTATTCTTATATCTGAAAGAATTTTTGCAAAGAAATTTCCCAAAAATGCCGCTGTTAATTTAAAATTAAATTAAAAATCATTAAATCATTACAATTGAAATAGCGAAAATTCCTAAATTAAAACTACATTACAATAAAATAAAATCGCTGTCTACAGGGTCTCACGGTTAATTCTTCGTTTACTAATACAAATTAATTATTATTTTGGCGAACTTCGTATACATTTAGTTAAATTATTAGGCATATAATTAAAATTCATGTTTTATTTTTAATCTAGCGTCGGTTGTATATACATAATTTATTTCCAGTAGTAACTACGCACTCAAATTAAATCAAAAGTCCTTGGTGAAATTCGACAAACATTTTGTATCTGGAACGTTTATCGACACTTTTTCCATGTCATCAGCTTATAGCTATATGTGCATATGTTCGAAACATGACTCATTTTTTTTTTCAATAATTTCCGTGTGCATAAACGGTTGATTTTTCTTTGTGCTCCTGTAACATCTAACCAACGGTATATATTTCGCCGATTTTCTAATTAACATTATGGATAATTGTTGTTTTGTATTTATTAGTTTACCGCTAGGAACTACGATCCGCCAGGCGTTGTTACTAAGATGCTGCAGCCTTATGGATGCTGATTGCTGATTACTCCTAGCCTCAAAATAAGGTTGTACACTTGTGCTTTTTTTATTCCTTCGCATTACGTCTATCCACTTGCAGCGCACGGTGAACGTCGATCGCTCAATTTAATAGTTACTGTCCATAAATAAGCTACAATGTAATTGGTTTACAAACTTCGTTGAATTTTTATGAAGTTATCGTCGCCACATATGAATTCCTACTTCCATTCTCTGCGTTTTAATTTAACTTTAACATATGTAATACTTAATCATATAAATTACAATATATTAAAGTTGTACTGCTCGCTGTAAAGTAACGCCGTCTATCTCAATATTAATTGAATTTTCTTTTACTATTTATTTTAAACATGCTACAAACTTTACTTTGCAATCTTGCACTATCATAAAGTTACTTTTTTAATTAATTTAACATCCAGTTATTTGAGTGGATATACATGCATATGCTTGGTTTATTCTCGAGAATGAAACCGTCGCAAAAGCACCATCAGTCAAATTGTTTTTTTTAGGAATGTGTTTTATTACTGTTTTATTACTTTTGCTGATAGTGAATTATAACTTAGTAACGCTTTGATTCTAATTTAACATTAATTTGATGCTTTTTATTTACTTGCGTCCAAGTAAGGCGTAGTTACTACTTAGATTCATATGTTATCGTTTGATATACGAGGTACATTCGATTAATTACTATATTTTGCGTTAGCCTCAAAATCCTCAAAAGGAAAATTCGGTAAGTTTTGCTTGATGTATGCGTCGCTTCAAGTACATAAATTAACTTTGTTCTACTAACAGTACTTAACCCTATTGTTGATTTGGAATACCTTTTTATTTGTCGATTTCGACAGTCTTGGTGGAATAATTACTGTTGTTAGCTATCTGTTTAGAATTATTTTAGACGAACGGCATTACCTAACCCTTGCTGGATTAATGGTACGGTTTGAGAAGATTTAGGGTAAAGTAAGTACACCACATGACTTGTCGTTCAGGTGTGTGTTGCCTTTGAGATTCTCCCAACGATTGGCGCCCATTCTTTTTCTTTTATTTTGTTGGAAGCTGGCCTACGTTGTTCTAACTTCGACCCCTCTCCCGCATCAAATATACTAGCTGACACAACCGAATTTTGGGGAGTTGAGAGTATACTCATAGTTCAAGTTCTATGCCGTAAGGATGATCACAAAAACCTGATGTGTAAAATATCAAAAACGAGCGTAAAATTTGATACTATTATCACAAACTGTTTGTTGTAATAACAAAAATTATTGTACGTATCGTTGGTTACAATTAGTACCATGATGTTTTATGCCAATAGATTGTTGAATCACTATTATTATCTAAAATTGCACTAAAACATTAGTGCATGTTATTAAGCAACTTAACTGAAATTTTTGAGGTAAAAGCTGCCGCAATATCCATATCTAACGAGATAATCCACACTTCGTCCTCGATGGTTTATGGTCGTGCAATCTCATTTTTTTGCCATTCACTTAATGCCTGGAGGCTGTGATGGCCGATTCAATAATATATCGCGTTTTTCGGTTTTCCATTGTGTACGGTGTCGATTCCAGCCTATAATATCCAATTGTTGTTTTCTGTTCAAAGAAACTTGTCGGTTGATGCAAAAATAGTCCCTTCATAGACTTTATATCCTTTTCTGAGTTTAAGTTACCTAAAAATTCTCGTTACCGTGTCTCAGCCAGGCACCTTTGTTGGGTGCTTAACTGTCCTTTAGTGAAACGGTTTATGATGACTAGGAATAGGGAATGGAAGATTTTTCAAAAGAAAAAGATTCATTTGATCACAGTTGATATTCAATCATGACCAAGCGATCTGTTTTTCGATGTATTTTGAAGCAACAGTAGTTTTTGATAGTGCCATACAATTCAATGTTATTGGCGAACAATAATCTTCAATTAGATGATTCCTCTTTTTCTTCTATATTTTTCTTCTTTCGTTTAGTATCACGTTACGTCAAACCATCAACTATTTTTGTATCCTTAAAATGTTAAATCCACTTGTTGATAAATGTCTTTGACTGGCATACATTTTACAGAGGCTTCTCGCGATATTTTTCGCCCTTTCCGATGTGTTCACAAAACATCAGCATATTCACAAGTTGTCACTCAAAATGCCGCTTTCTTACGAAAGTTAGGTAAAAATTGAGCTTTTTCTTGCAACTCAACTACTAGCTGGCAAATACCAGATTTTTCCAATAACTACCTTCAAGAAAAACAAATTGTTGAACACATTCTTGTCAAATGGACTCTATACAAGCAGTATATCGTTTGATAAGATAGAATAAAACTTGAAAAAAATGAGAAGGTGTCTACAGGAAGCCAATGGTATATTGTAAAACTAGTGCTGAAAGTTGGATATTTCACATGAGTGTAAGTTTGAGCCACGAGCCGTTATGTAAGTGGCTTAAACACACGAGTGTGAAATATCCATTCAGCACGTGTTATACACTATACTTTTCCGATGACCACCTATACTTGACAATTTTTAAAATTACGTAATAACTTATGTCAATT
>JAHWXV010786233.1:0-10521 GCA_024586415.1 Phrixothrix hirtus
AACATTTTTCATGAAGAGCAACTTCACATTTTACACAAGTTTTCATTGTTTGTGAGTGACACACATAACATCTTGTTCTTTTTTCTTTATTGTTGATGAAATAATGTTATCGTATTTAGTCACATAATCCCCTCTAGTTGATTTTTTCAAATTTGGAAATTTGGCTTACCACGAATATGTTGCTTTATTCCATGTCTACCATAATAAGGTATCATGGCGTCATCCACACTAGAATCTAAAGGATGCTTATCTGGGGAGAACTCTGAAAACAATTCCTTCAACTTACATAAATATGGTCAAATTTTGGATAGTTTATCACTTTTCTCTAGATTATCGTTATTATTGAAATGCAAAAATCGCATTATTGTTTCAAATCTACTCCGCCTAATATTTTTAGTAATTAGAGGGTTTTTTAAATATTCTACTTCCTCGCAGTACATTATTTTTCTTAGATTGAAGTTATAACCACTAACCAGAAGCACAACAATAAATATTTTTAATTTATTTGTACCAAATTCAATTGTAAAATGTTTTTGGAAGCATATCGCACAGTTTCTTTTACTACATGAACAAGTAATTCTTTATCAAAAAAGAAACTAAAAATGTTTAAAGGCGTTAAGCCGTTAAGGCTGATAATTCATGGGTAAATTTATTTTCGAATTTTCAAACGAACTTTTATTGCTATTTTCTTCAGCTAAATCAGTATCGTTCCATATTCTGAGAGTTTGGGTTTTAATAGATTGTTTTTTATATTTAACTAGCTTTTGATTTTTTTTTGTTATTTTTGAGATTCATTTGGAACAATGACATTCTCTGCTGCATTAGTAGCCATCTGTTGAATCACCACTTAATCAATACGGATTGTGTTTTCTTCTTCATTGGTATATAGCACAGCTTCAGCTTCAGCTCCCAACTGATTTGCACCAAGATTATTATAAGTTCCACCTAAATCTTCATCGCCGCTATCTTCATCCGTTAGTGTACTGGGTTCAGGTAGAGCGAAATATAAATCTATTGTGTTTATTGCTTCAGAGCATTGTGATTCTTCAAGAAGCGACAAAATTTTATAACCTCTTGAAACATACAATTTTTTTTCTTACCTATTTGCGACATTCTTAGAATTTTTCAAAATATTCATACTGAAAATCTATAAGAATGCAAGTAGGTATATTTCTATTGATATAACTGATCAATTTATAAAATAAAATTAACCATTGAAAAGTCAAACAGAACCATATATTACACAGTAAGCAGTTTTATAATGAAAATAGGGTTGCTTTCTGTTGCAGTAATGCAACATATAGAGTTAACCAAATTTTATAACTAGATATAAGCATGAATTAAGTGCAATTCCGTTATTTCTACTTAATACTACCTTTTACTTTTAATAAATCAAATTACTTACTTTAATAATGGATATAGTGGAAACTGTAACGTGTAAAGCACAAAAAACTGTCAAATAATTGCGAGATAAAAATATACTTCCGATTTAAAACAGCACTAGACATTAATATAACCTTATTAGGCGGGAAATTTGCGATGTAATAGTAGCCTAGAGTGTAACCCTTATAAATTAATAGATGGTAGTAGAATATTGTTCATTTTTTTATTGCAAGATGGCAAAATGTTTGAAAACGTGACATGTTGCAAAAACGCATTAGTAAGCGTTAATGTGTTAAAAGAAAAATTTCCTTTATAATGCATTTTAAGGGTTACTAAAACCTTGTAGTAACTTTCAATACATAAGTCCAGTAATAAATACTTTAACGTTAAATTCTTTGGAACTTGTGTTTCAACTAGCAAGGCACTAATTTGTAGTCGTGAACAATTGTAACCAAAATGTTACAAAAACTTGAAAATTGACTTGTTCTAAACTATTTCCTCAAGGTACTAATTAAGTATTTAAAGATGGTTATTACTACTTGCCGTACTTACCATAACGTTGATATTCTTTAAGAGTAATTATAAATTGTTTTAGTTACGTTGCAGGTTTTTCTAATGCTACTGAAACGTATATAACTAGATAGTAATTCTAAGCAGTAAATTTTACGATATTTTGACTGATAAAAAAGTGAATCGGGTACTTTTCACGTTAAAATAGAAATTTATGTAATTGCTCAGTAATATTTACTGCGGTAAAGTAATTATAACTCTAATTCCTGTTATAATTACTTAAAGTGCTACTTGGGTATCATATAGTAGACGTCAATGAAATAGTAAACTTTTCCGAATAACTCAAAAACTACTTACTTTAAATATAAAATGTTGAATTAAACTCCCCTTATTTTTAGATTTAGAATCTGACAAAGCCATAAAAAATGGAGTTTTATTTGAGAAAATCGAAAGATACCATTTTCTCCTGTTCCTATGTGTAACTTTTTTTTGAGCACCCTGCAGAAGATTTGTTAATTTACGATAATGCGTCAGATTCCAGATCCTTCCTTATTCAAAATGAAAAAAAGGGAAAGCTTTCTTTCAAACAGTTTTTCAAAAATGCCCTTCCTCGCCTTTTACATCTTGTCAATTTTTCACAATTTTTACAATATCTCAAAAACGTCTGCTTCGAGGTGTAAAGTTGTTTTAGTAAACTGAACTTAAAATTTTATAAGTAATCTATTTGTCTAATGAAAAGTATAAGGTTTCATAAAAATTAAGAAAGTCGATGCATACTTCCGGTACAGCAGGAAGTAACACAAAATTGAAAACATTTTAGTCAGAAAGTGCACGCAAAATAACCTAAAACTACAAATTTAAAGATTTTAAAACCCACTAGTTTCCATTAAAAGCCTAATAGGGCGTTGAGTTTGAAACACCCTGTATACGTTAATTTTTTAAATAAGAACTAAACCTGTCGCATTAATCATAAATACAGTTTATTAGTAGTCTACTTTAACTTGATTTATCAATACAAACTTATTGTTATATACTGGAGCCTATATGATATAATTTCAGTTACTTAGAAAATGTTGACAAATGAATAACTAACTTCTATAATATTTAGTTATTTACATTCGTTAACATTGCGAAATAACCGCTATAGGGAGAGTTTCTAATAATAGAATATGTGGCTCAATTTAAAGGAACGGATAGATACTGCACTAGACTCGAATGTAAAATAATACTATTATGCATAGGATTCTGTCACACAAGGTTACCTTTTAAAACACAAATAATATAGTAAATAAGTGAATTGTATACTTGACATTCTAAGAAATCAAAATATAGCTGTCAGAGAAATTATCCTCCCTAATAAAAACGTACCTGTGATTACTACAACAAAGACTGAAAATGAGGTGTAGTTGAAAAAATTATTTATGAATCTAATCTGTTCAATAGTGAGTTTACAACTAAACTAAACTTTCTATATAATAATAAGGAAGAAATGATATCGACTTAGTGCGAGCTTCCGGAATCACTTCCATGATCCCTAAGCTTTGAAATCGTTATAATAATAGCGAGCCCCAGAATCTTGACTTATACCGGCCCTTCAGCAATAGAGCTCCCTACCCCCATTCTGTTATGGAAATCAGACCTTGCGTAATCGTTGTATAACTGATTATGTAATAAAGAAAGCAATATTCTATATCAAGTTATTTATAAAACTTCGCAGGTCTAAGTAAAAAAATTCGATTTACGATGAAAAATTACATAATAAAATTCATTGTATGTTCTTACCAATCAAAAACAAACAAATAACATCTTTGTAATTGTTATTAAAGGTAGAATGAAAGGTTATGAAATGCTACGAGTAAATTAAGTAAATTGAATATTTTTAAATTAATCCCGCTCCATTCGTTAAAATGCTACACATTTAGCATTATTTAAGCCTAAGTACTTATTTAGAAGGGTAACAGAAAGACACCTAATAAAAACCTTATTTTTTAGTTATGCGAACAAAGATGTGTAACAAAAATTGTTTAGAAATTTATATATTTAATCAAGTTCCAATATAGGACTATGATCGAGAATCATGATAGGCACATACGTAGGTAAGTAAATCATTTTCTCTATTTCAACTGTTGGTGCTATCTCCGGAGCAGTTTCAGATCTGATTTTTAAACTAAATTTCATTCGTCTAGGACTACTATTTAAATTGGCTGTAAACCAAAATAATAGATTTACAATTTTAGGTAATACTCTAAGAATTTACTTTTTATTAAATAAAAATATTTTACACTAAGTTCTAAGTATAATCAAACTATAACTGGGACTACCCTGATTAGCTGCTTCTAAAGAACTACATATCAATTGATTCGATTGTGAATACATTTATATGCTGAACGTTGAAGATTTGAAGCAAATAAAGGACATTTTACAATTGATTAATAAAGTAAAGCTAAATAAATTAATTTGTTGTTAATGAAATAAGCCTTCGATAGGCTGAACGCAATAATTAAGAAATTTTAAGTAAATCTATCTAAATTAATAAACTTTTTCCCAAGTTAGGCAACCCAAATGTCACCAATAATAAATCACAATCTGACTATGAAAAAGCTTTGCCAGCCCTGTCTCGTGTAGTGGTTAGTATGTTTGTCTCAACACCAAGAAACGCGGGTTCAAACCCGATTGAGGTCGGTACATTTTTCAGAGGCGAAAAATTTAAAAACATGTATTTTTCTTGGATAAGGGAGTAAAATCGTAGATCTCCTGTCAATGTGATGTTTGGCACGTTGAAAATCTCTACTAGTGGTGGAACTCCTTCAGATTCAGCAAAATCCTAGTAGACATGGCGAAATGACTATATAACAGTTCTAGTTCAAGAGATCCAAGAAAAATTCCAGATCTCGAACCCTCAGCTACAAAAAAAAATGAGAAAGTTTTATGCATCCACCAAAAACTATAAAGTAGTCCATTTAAAATAAAGAAGTTGTCGAACTTTAAATTTTGTAATATTTAACACAAAATTGTGATTTAGTGTTAAAAAGATCGTAAACAAAATCGTAGGCAAGTTCCAAGGCAGAATGCACTTCTCAGCTATTTAGGAACCTATATAGATCTTAAAGATGGGAAATCGTGACAAAGATGTAATTTTTCTAACATGTCACTACAACTGCTAAATCTTTCGAAAATTTTAAAATACCTGAAGAACAGCTTAGTTTGTCCATGTATATGTACAATAATTATTTATGCTGATGAACATGTAAAATTCAAAAATCAAGTGGAGTATGAGGAGTTCCATTAGAAAAAATACATTTCAAATACAAATACAATTTCAATTTTATGGGACAAGCCCTATACACGAAAATTAACTAAAAGACATTCAATTTAAAACCCTTAAGGTAAATTGTGTATATGAAACGCTAAACAAATGTACATAGTCTCTACAAGGCATTCAGAGGTTCATTTATTTAAAACCCCTGTGGAAATTATGCATGCCTCTCTTTAGTTCAAGTATTTGAAACTTTATCAGTATTTGGCACAACCGAATTATTAACAAACAGTTTTCTTACAAAATTGTTCTTGGAAATTGATAACATCAAATCTAGGTTAGATAATTTTGATTGCATTAAACTTAACTATTTTATATTAATGCACTAACTGAATTTTGTTTTATTACGTGTTATATGTACATATATGATTTAATATTTATTTTTATTTAAATACACAATTTTACATTGACATTTGTATATGCTCGAGAAAAATATTAAAGCTTGTTTTTAAACAGAACCCTTAACAGGTACAGGATAGATAACACTACTCGTTCTAACTGTTCTAAAACCACAGGTGTATCCTACATGAACAAAGGAGTTTGCTTGGCCAATGGCTCCTAATCAAAAGCAAATAAACCACTCAATCAACCACATTATTGATAACAAATCAATTAAACTGCCAGGGCCAACAAAGAACATCCAGTTTTTAATTTTTGATATGACCATTTTAGATTTACTTAAAACTGATCCACGTTATCTCCAATAATGATTAATATAAAATCATCCGCATAAGGTATGCATTCACTTATGCTTAGGTTATCTTAATAAAGCTTGTAAATTGCAACTATTATGGTTCTAGGAAGTTGCTCAAGTTACTACACCCATGCCACTTTTTATTTTCTTGATTAAAAGACAAATCTAGCAGTGAGAGGTGCATGTCGTCCGACAGATTAATGCAGAGGTAAGGAAATACTACAATAGCATTAAGCTGACAGATACTAATTATGACATACTTAGAGACTACAAAATAAGTAAAATTTCATTAAGCTGTTAATTGTTTGCTTAACGTTTGCTTCTATTTCAAAGGTACAGTTACCAATTTTCTCAATTCACTATTGGACTTCTGTTTTGTGTTCCCAATTAGGCTTCTGAAAGCGACAATATCCAATTACCTTGTTGCTTGGCTAATTTTGCTTTGTCTTCTAAAATTTTCTCAACTTTCCCATGAGATTTTTAGCCTGACAAATAGTAAGTTAAGACAGGGTCTGCAAGTCAAGTTAAAATTCTTAAATTTGGAGGGTATAAATAAATGGAAAAGATAAAATGAATGGAAAATGCTCGGGGACTTTGTTTCTCCCAGAAGAGGTCCTAACTTTAAAACGTTTTTACCCTGGGGAATTGGTAATTTCCATTTGAACTACATTTTTGCGCTCAGAAAGAAGTCTGCGACCGCCAGCTTACATTTCTATAGCCTAATCTTAATTTAGAATTGATTTATACCAATTTGAACCAATAGGTTCCATTTTCTTCTCAATTGCTTCAGAGAATGTTTTCAAAGCAAGAGGGAGAACATGACAATATAAATACCATGAACCTTTTATTCTGCATTATTTTTAAATTTATGATTTATTTTAATTTAATAATTTAAATACCTCGAATCAGTGCAATGGTAGATAAATCCAGGGTGTGTAATCTATTAGTTTTCCGAAAAATATATGTACCTTATTATGAGCGTAAACTGTTTAGTTGAATGAAAGTATGAATCCCAAATAAAATTGGTAATTACTTTAGAAACCATATATTTGTAGGTAATACATTTATTCGCATGTTTCCGTCATTGTAGAATTTACGAAGGTATCATGTAATTAATGGAATATATATTATACATAAGTATAATGTAGATCTAAAGGGTATAATTTATCCACAGAGCTATAAAAATTGATTTTTGTAAGGCGAATAAGGGTGATAATAAATTATTCAAACCTAACAAACAAGAGCGCGTTATTTTTATGAATATCTGCTTAGATACCAAAACAAACCAATTTACTACACTTATAAAATTAGCTATTAGTTTAAGTAGCAATTTCACGACTTCATTTGTTTTCAGCACAATTTGTATCGACTTACTTCACATTAAGGGCATTGACAAAGCAACCTTTTCAGGTCCTTGGAAGTCTCTCGAAGAAAGTTTATTCACAAAAGTTGCTAACAGTGTGCACATTTGCTGTTAAACTTAATTACATTCTATACAAATGTCAGCGCAAGTTATCTTATAAACGGCTAATAAGTTTCAGTCTTAAATAAACTTTAAACTGACTTATTTAGATTAGAATGATCATAAAACTACAGTTTACCTAAAAAGCGCTGCGTATTTGAGAAGCTTTGCTCATTTAATTTAGATTAAGTGAATTTTTATAGCATTGTCACTTTCTGTGTATGCGTAATTTATCTGTTTATATATGGAAATATTAGAAAATACCTGGTTTATGATAATTAAATAAAAATTAGCTTCTCGTTACAAACAAATTAATATATGCATAGAAAAGGGTTGTCTACAAAATTCTTGAGCTACAACTTACAAGTTACAATTTATTAAACTAAAATAAAGCATGAGGTTGAACTGATTGTTTAATAAATTTAAAATCGTTATAATCCAAGACCAAAATGTATGTAGTGCAGTAGTCTGAATGTTTCATTTCGGTGGATATTAACTTCGATTGAGTTCGAAAAGTAATCAGGATTTATACCACGTATTGTATTGCAATGCTATTAAGTCGTGTTACCATCTTGAGTTAACTTTGTTGAGACGTTTTCAGTTTTCATTACAGTAATGGTCATCTACAAATGAATTACGAGAATAGGTTGGGTGTGTTAAAAGTGTCTCGTGTCGTAAAACCATTATTACATAGCTGATTATTTTACTCTCCTTAGAAACCTATAACACAGTGCATCTTAGTAAATATAATAATTTTTTACGACACATAATGGTACTTAAAATGCAGTTCTAATCAGAATACAAGTAAAGTGCAAAATAATGTATAAAAGCAACAATCGAATGATGTTACATACCTTCATAGGTTGAAAACTTCAAAATAAAATAACAGAAGATTGTTTATTTTTATTTCCATTTTATACGGCCTGTTTTTAATATTTCTACCATTAAAAATTAAATGTAAGAGTATAGGAAAAGTAGACAGAAAATTTTGACATTCCAACTTAATTTAAGGCTGTGCTACAATAGCAAAATTAGACAATTCCTATATCTCCGTTATTTTCCAACCGATTGTTATGAAAATTGCAGATAGTATCTATTAAATTATTCTAAATTTTTAATACTTTTATTTTTTTCCAAATTCTCACAAATTTTAAGATAAATTAGTTAAAATCAAAAATTTAAATTTTGGCGATACCAAAATATAGATCGCATTTTTCTAAAGGTATTTACTTCTATAAATTTTTTTATAAAATTTCAAATAACGGAGTTTATAGCATTTATAGGTCTTTCAAAATGTGTAACTTTAAATTTGTAGTGGATGTTCTGTCTCATCTATAGTTGCCCAAAACTTATAACTTATAATTCACGCTGGACGACTATACTAGACTAAAATATCATAAATTATTTGAAATTTAAATGTATTTGTTTGTTTAAGATTTACCAGTCTAGGAAAGCATCAATAATCTTTTCGAGTTTTAGTGTGGAAGAGAGTTGTTTCAGGGTGCATATTTTGAAAGACAATAGTATTTATTGAAAATTAAAATTGATTTACTAAATTGCATAATTTATGAGTGCTACCCTATATTATGATTTACACTTGCATGTATGTATCCTAATCGTCCCAAATTATTATATCCATGCCATATATCCGTATAAATAATACTTTCTGGGAATAATAATTGTAATTTATGTATTTTCAATTAGAATATAATGTCCAATATTCTTTAAAATTACACCAAATGTTCTATTATCTCTCATCCGTAGAAATTTGGTGCAAGAATAATACTATAAATAAATATAGGTAGGCTTAATGAAAAAGGTAAATAGATAAATAGGAACTATACATGATGTTCATTTTAAATGTCGTTCTTTGATTGCGCACTTATCATTGATTTTATAAAAATCTTGATAGAGGAAATGCAAATAAGCCTAAAGACGGCACGTTTTAAAATTTCGATCTTTCTAATTTAAAGAAGCATAATTTTTTTAAATAGAACACCTCCATATTTTGTGGTGTAATTTATAGCCCTATGTAACCTGTATCCAAATTTAAAGTATTTTAAAATACAATAAAGAGGTGCCAGGTTATGAATTTTATTAGCGTTTCTTAGATAATATCTAGCTTCCATTTAATGTGTAATCATGCAGTCAATTTTCAATTCCTCCTTTAAAAAAATTAGTAGAGCTTAAGAGACCTCCCACCTATACGGCAAAATATAACTAACTTTAAATGTATTGTACAGGGTGTTCTAAAAGGTATTTTAAACAATTAACATATTCCGTTCCAATTTTCGCGAATTTTCTAAACAGAGAGATGATTTTTCAGAGCATTGCCATTACCACGTTTTTGGAAGTCACGGTAAAACGAAACATACTTTACTAAAAGATCGAATGAAGACGAGTGTGTTATACCAAATAAATGGAAAAGTATGGATTTTTAGATAACCTTTTGTACCGCGGATTCAGACTTTCTCACAATTCATACAGAGTTATGTTTAACATAGCTACGGAAGCGTATAATTCCGTAGTTGCAAAGTTTCTCCGAGACAAAAGGACTATTTTGCTGTAAAAAGTAGTTATGAAATAAAATGTCAACCGGGTTATACCCTACAACAATAAAAGAGTATATTTCTTTAGTACATAAAAAATGACAAATAGAAGTCCAGGTAGTCGAACGAAAGAATTCTTAAAACAATTGGCCATATTTTGGTTCCGATGGAACAATTAATAATAACAAATTAATTGAAATTAGATGTCCATATTCAGCAGCAAAATTAGCAGAAGAGGAAGGAGCTAGTAAAAAAGCAAAGACTTTTTAATAAATGTAGATCGAGTTTGGAAACTAAAGGTAATCCACAATTATTATTATCAAATTCATGGGCAATTGGGAATAACTAATAAAAAATGCTATTTCACTGTATAGATACCATTAGGAATGTTGGTAGAAGAAATAGAGAGAAACCACTCCTTTTGTAAAGCTATGAAACAAACCCTAAAAATATTTTATACAAGCAAAGTAATTCCGAAAGTATTGAAAATGTAAATTGAGAAACAGTCTACTTCTTTATTTTATTACTTTAGTTTTAGGCATCCAAAGGTATATTTGTACTACTAAGAGATCCAAAAGTCACTGTTCACTGTAGTTTTAACGAAAAT
>JAHWXV010786287.1:0-12553 GCA_024586415.1 Phrixothrix hirtus
TTCTATTCTATTCTATTCTATTCTATTCTATTCTATTCTATTCTATTCTATTCTATTCTATTCTATTCTATTCTATTCTATTCTATTCTATTCTATAAATACAGGTATGCGTCTATAGTTCGGACAGGAATTATGTACTGACAGGCTTTCCTCAAAACGAGAATGGTTTAAGTAGGGCTCTACAATATTTGGCAGCCGGGACTATGAATTACACCGGATTCCCGCCGATACACGTTGGCATACCACATATGCTCCTACAGGAAACCAATATTGAAGCAAAGAATGTAATAATAAATACCTTTGTTTTGGTCGACGAGCCACAGGGCTACTGGCTTACCCAAAAGCACCAGAATCGTCGGCCGTGACTCTTACATGTTCCTGCTCTCGCACACGGACTCACACTTCTGATGAAGCTGCGAACGGGATGGAAAAAAGCAGGTAATTTCCCAGAAACCCACTATTTGGCTTCTCAGGACTGGGATTCCGCCACGCTTATTCTTGTGGGAACCTTGCATTCACCCCAGAAACTTCAAAAATCACTCATACACGACCGATTGCTATCACATAGGACCTATGTGTGTTTTAATGCCACATCGCGGTGGTCTCACGACGAGTTATTACAAATTATACACATTCGTAATACACAAGAGTGAAAAATTGTTTACAACTGTCACCCTATTTTCTTAATTTTTTAATCGTCACTGAGAATAAAAAAACTCATTTCTCGTGTTTGTTCCTACCGATTTTATTTATTTTTGCCGTCCTAACAACCACACATTTACCGTAAACGTACGGCGGTAAATTTAAATATTGGCGCGGGACGCCAACAAAAACTGGTAATAGTCGTGATATTTAAACTTGCAAACGTCAATATAAACATAAACGTAATTACCTTATAAAGTATGTATGGCATCCAAGGATCGTAATGCGTTACGCTACCATTCCTATTAACGTTAATTACTGGTTTGGCCATGAATCGGTGAGATACAAGTAAAATGTTTGACATTTATTAGGAACACTATAATTAAATATTAATGTATAGAAATGCGAAATTACGAATTCAGTTGAATCTTAAATTTTCAGTCACTTAAAGGGGTAAGTTATTAAATCGTTCTAAAATTTTTAAACTTTAGGATTTGTAGGGTTTTGTTTGTGAAACTACGAAGTAAGTAATTTATATACGTGGTGAAATATAAGCAAAAACATATAGGGGGTGAGGGCAGTTTTAATATCATTGAAGACTTTCGTACATTTACAGTTGATAAAAACTTTAGGGTTAACTGAAAGTTGAACAAAGAAGTAGATTTTGGAAGATATGGTTACTTAACAGAAGTATTTCAATTTATTTAGAGGCAGTTTGTCAAAAATTATGAAAAGAAATCATATACAAATTGCCATGAAGTATCAGTATTCAATGAAAATAAAAGTATAGATATACATCTAAACTTCAGTACATTCTTTGATGATGAGTATAATTTATTAAACTTTCGTTTACAACAGACATAACTCTTTTCGAAAGATATTAAGAAAGCGGTTTTGTGCTTTCTTTTAAAGCGAAGGATCTTCAATGCTTCATACATTTTTAATATTATAGTTTTCATACTAACACACGTTTGGGTAATATATGAGTACAGTAGTAAATTACAAGTTATCGCATCCCTAGCGGCACCACTAGATTACTTCCAGAACATTATATACGCTCCTAAACCATGAAAACGCTTCGGGTATTTGAAAATCAGATTTGTGTAAGTTAGCACTTGACAGAATAATATATATTAAAAGGACAACGTGAATATGTTCTGCATGTCCTGATTTTGTATCCTATCTACTTAATATAAACTGCATAGTATTAGCTTACACGTGAGCTTAGAAGTTAATGATATAGAAATAAAGGTTAGATTAAAATAATTTTTTTGCAATTTTTTAACCTTTTACATTAATAAATGTATTTTTCAGATAAACATTTTTATTTATTATAGAAAATTAGATACACCAGAAGCTAGAACACATGAACCACGAAGTTTTCTTTTGAATTGGTTACGGAATTAATCAGTCATATCTTAGCTTATTCCAATTTTTAGTAACATTGTTATTTGTTAAATTGATAGCGATTATTTCTTATGTAAGCTGTCAATTTGATCGAACAGTTTTACTAGAAAATGACCAACTTAAAAGAAACATTTTGTGGCTCATATGTTATGGATTGATATTCTACATTTAAACAATGGATGGGGCTCGGGACATTCAAAAATGCTAAATTTACGACAATTCAACACACAAAGTTTGTATTGTGGATTAAATCCACAAACCACTGTACAATATAAAGTGTCCACTCTGTACAATTTTTAAACCTACCAAATTTGCGGGGTGCCCCAAATCTGTTCGAATTATTTGCAATTAAGGTTATTACATTTTTGCATTCACTCAAACCAGTTTGTAAAACAGTAATTTCGGTCTGAAGTTGGGGATAGTAAAAATGGGTTCTATGTAAGTCTTAACTGCTTTTTCTGACGCCTGAAAGCGCTTTCCATTTAACTTTTTCGTGATTTTTGAGAACGTGAAGAAGTCATAGGGATTTAGGTCAGGATAATATGATGAATGATGTAGAATATCGACATACTTCGCCGCTAAATATTCAATTGAGCGATGAGCGGTGTGTGTTGGCATTGCCGTGATAAAGGTGGATGCGGCAGTTTTTTCATTGGATTCGTTTTATGTGAAAAAAACCACATAGCTGATTAAAGTTTGGCTTCGGTTCATAGCTGTAGATCCAGGATTCGTTATCACATATGACGTTATATACGTGATTCAAAGTTTATCTGTTAAATCGTCGCAAAGTTTTACGGCACCGATCGACACGAGCTGCTTTTTGTTTGTCAGTGAGAAGATGTGAGATTCAATGAGATCAACTTTCTGACACCCAACTTTGGTTTAAGGTTTTTTGTACTGCAGTACCTGAGATACCTAAACTTTCCCGAATCTCTTGATATGTAACATGTTTATCTTCCTTGATTCTCTGACGCACAACATCAATGTCTTCTGGAATGACTGCTACTTTCGATGGACCTCTGCCATATTGCTTACCAAGAACAGTACGACCGCTCTGAAACTCTGAATTCCAGCTGCTGAAATCAGTTCAGCGACACATGTTTCTGAGACAATTTCCTTTTAAAGTTGCAGACAATTATGGTACTATGATTTTCTTGGGCTAATTCCATTTCTTACCCGACGTGGTCACTTCAAACTGATTAGACTCGAGTGGATTGTTGTATCATGTTGCAACAAACAACATAATCTAACAAATATGCGATCTTTCAAATGGCGCTATAGAATTTTGCCCGATGCGCCTCCTCTTGTCAAATCTCACATCATAAAAGGTATGTCTCGTATACATAATTTTATTAATATTGCTATAAGTTAAATAAAAACAAGGCAATCAATACTGCATTAGCTATTGCAAAAAATTTGGCCCGTATGTATGGAGATTCTTCCACTGTATTTCAGTCAATTTGTAGGCAGTAGTTTGGGTTAGTATAACTATGGCATTTCTTATTGATTTTTTTTCCGTTTTAACCTATATGCTGTAACGTTTCTACGAGACGCCATAATAACGCGAAACGCGATTTAATAGAATTCCTAAAATTCTACGCGTTTTCGCTATATTAATCATTACGGGAGTGTATTTAGTAAGACTAAATTAAAGACTTAACAAACTTTAAGAAAGTGTCCAATACCGTGCGCTAGTGTACAAATTTAGTTTAAATAATAAATAGAAAAATTGCTTAATTAAAAGCTGTTACAAAAATTTTGTAAACTAATTAACAAAGATTACGCAACCTGATGCAAATATTGTCCGTCACCACCCGAAATAAATCAAGATCGTCCTGATAATTAATCCTAAGTAACATAAACAACAATCTCCGATTATTTTAATATTAATTAATTAGTAAAAACTATTTCGAAATATTGCACCATGTCGTGCAAACGAATTGTTTAAAATACATGTAATTGTTATCCGTATCGGTAAGATAGCAAACAAAGAAAGCCATCCGAATTGATATTCGCGGAACAAAGAACGCGAACACAAAATTAAGTATAAATAAGAAGCTTTCAGGAACTAAAAATCAGACTTCGTATGAGACTTTGTACGGGACATTGCCTAGTGTAAAGACTGTAAAAGTTTTTCTATTAGTCTAGCTATTTTGTTAATAATTTTTACAACGAGATTAACGCAATTTCCCTGGGACTCGTTCAGGATGTTAAAAGCCTGATTGCCGTTCAAAACCGTTGCAAGACGCCGTATGCTAGAGATCTAAATACAGAGATTCTAGAACGATGCTCTAGTTTTCGTTGTTCTGTAACGAAGGTAGACCGAGTTCAGAATATTCTAACCTCGGGAACGCTCGTAACTGAGCATTATGGTGTTACTACCGCCGAATTAAAAACTAAACCGCCGCTGGGTTGATCACAAACAAGTTGCTCTGTAACTGATTGTGAACGACGCCAAGCATCCTTTAGCGTCATCATGCGTCATGCTGTAGCGGTAGCGGACACACGTTTACGCTTAACTGAGACCATTTACCGAACGGAATAGTCCGTCGTTCGCAAATGTGTAGCTGGGTTTCGATTTGCGAAAACGACGCTGTTTCGGGGGAGACGTTTAGCGCCTACTGAGTGGCAGCCCTAGTTGCGGGTACAAGCTAACGCCTCGCCTCCGTCCGGCCCTACACGAACTATGCCTCCGAACGCCGCTGAAAGGGACGCACTCGAATACAGGTCTCAAAGCATACTGCTGATCCATCCATTCATATGTATCAGGAGATCAGAAATTAATCGAGCCTAGGAAATTTGTGCCCGTCGCTCGCTCGAAGGCCGCGACAAAATTCACATCACCGTAGTCATATGAGCTTCATGTGAATATTGACTTAATTTACGTACACAAGTAGTTGTAAATAATTTGTTTTGTGTGCTATCGAAGATTTCTAATTATTTTGTTACCGAATTAGAATGATTTTAATTTTGAGTTTTGTTTATGTTCGAATTACCAATTTATTTCTGTAAATAAATTAGTATTGTTACATTAACTAAAAGTTCGTTTCATAACCAAAGTTCGAGCGACATCAGTTGCACGAATGATGTCCTCCGTAAACTAGCTATTTCACCGACCTCCCGACCGCTAAACCAATCGAGACGAGAGTTTACAGGATCACTAAGAGCTACGTTAAGGACACACCCCTCACGACTGAGCTATCACCGAGTAGAATGCAAATTCTTTATATTCTTCGTGCACTTTTCACAAAGGATTGAATCGTCACAATGCTAGCTTCGCCTTTTTTAGAAATACAGCATTTATAGCTCGTTGTTCTTCAAGAAAATTTAATAAGGGCTTGAGTCTTTTGAATGCTTTCTGCAGTCCTGCTAGTACAGGGCTTGCATTTATGCATAAGATTTTTAACTGTTTGCAATCATTATCTAAAACTTTATGCCAATGGAGCGCTAGAACTGTATTTTACATTCTAAATGGAATTTCGCGATGTTTAATATTCTCTTTAACAATAAATTTCATTCTAATTTTGTGCAATAGCTTGTAGCGTTTTATTTTTCATTAATTTTTTGTTTGATTCCGTTTACGTTTCTAGGGAGATATTAACTTTTCGGTCTTTTAATTCTAGATTATTTTGTCACCTCGCAATTATCTGGCAGCACTAGTATCGCTTAGAAACCTCCTTTGCTCAGACTAACCAACTTCATCTATCCTTAATAGATTATCGACGTACTCAAATCTTTAGAAAACATTACCCAAGTTTTAAAAGAAAATCCTAAAATTAATCTAAACGTGCCTTATGTGGTAAACCCTAGAATGTTACACCTTCATAAATTTATTAGCCTAATTAAAGTCTTTCAAATAAATATAACCTACAACTTCATCTTTCAAATCCTTTTAATTAAACCCTACACCGAATATCAATATCTACAATTAATTCCATTTCCAGACGAAAATAATTACTTCCAAATTCTAAGTCTCACATACAAGAACATTCTTTTCATCACCGACTTAGGTGTTCCTATAACACAAAGTCATTATAGATATACAGTTCCTTCTCTCTACTTCTATACACAAAATGATCATTTTTCAGTTTCTAACTCAAAATTATATGAAGCATAACTCTTGAGTTTCAAAGTTGATCAAGTTTGTAGGCCACCGGTTTTCCGTCTACCCTTCACAAGGATATTTAAAACTAACAAATTTCCCAGGTCATTAAATCTCCAAATACAACTGTAACAGATATCAAATACCGAAATTCAGAGAAAAGAAAAATACTATTTGTTTCAACCTTGGTACAAATGTTAAACTATTGCTCTATTTTAGTAGACGAAAAGGAATACTTAACCACCTTCGAAACAACATATTTTGGAGAAAATCAAATCAAAACAGCTTCCATTTGTAAACCTAAATCAAGACATCCACTGCAGGTCCTTTCCTTAAAACTACACCTATCTGCCATACATTTTTATTGCCTAACCTAAGATCAGACCAAGCTAAGAAAACAGATTGGGACCCTAAATAAAACAGACTTTTCAATTATACATAAATATTTAGGTTTTAGTTTCATACTAATAAGCATCCTAGTTATTAATTAGTATAGTTTTTTGTATATATTCTAACTGCATTTTCATAGCGACAAAATTATCCACAATAACTCAAGCCAATTCTAATAATGAAATTTCCGCTTTCATGACCATCTCACAATATTGTATTTAAACCTTGTAAACATTAAATTTAGAATAAGTTTAGCTTAAGTGTAACTTAGTTATAAGTTTAAACTCATCAATAATAATAATTCATATGAACAATTAACTACAAATTTATGAAATTTTAAGAAATAGGGTGTTATTGAATGTTAAAAACGTCCAGTGAATATGGACTTCCAGCTAAAACGTTCTGTAAAGAACGTGGAAAAATAATCAAAAATAAGCATATGAGTGATCACTAAACAAGAATATTAGAGAGAGAGAGAGAGAGAGATAGAGAGAGAGAGGGAGGGAGAGAGCGATAAATAAAGTAAGAAACATTAATAAATAATTAATATTGAAAACAGTGTTAATGAAATAAATAAAACTATTTATATTTATTGCAATAAAATTGAGAAGTGATAAATGACAAATAGTGTGTGAATCCTAAAAAGAAAATGTTAAACGATTTTAGTGGAATAACTACTTTTAATTTTTCAAGTATAACTTTAACGCATCCAATTGAGAACTTTCACCTATTTTTTTTTTTGGTAAAAATATAATATGTTGAAGCAGTTCTATATTCGTGGTCTTAAACAATTTATTGCTTTTCGTATGCCCCAAAAATTTGAATTTTCGAATTTGACGCCATTTGACACGCGGTCAAGTGACGTCAGCAGCCAGTAGCGCTCTATGCCGGTAGTTGGGTAGCCGGTCTTAAATGATAAATATCTCGAAAACACGTCGGTGAAGTTTCTTTTTTACAACATAAATAGCATATGATACTTTAAAAAATGTATAACTGATGTTTCGTACCTCAATGCAAAGATAAATAATGTTTAAAATCCTACATGTTATAAATTTGATTATAGTTCCAATAGTAGCTAAGCGAGCCTTTTTCCAATAACACGTAACATCAGTAGGGTCCACATTAATAATGCTAACCCATGCTTGCAGCCGGATTGCAGTAATTTTTATATGTACCATTATCGTTATCATATCAATTAAAATTAATCACTAGATGATGCTGCACAATCGCAACACTGAATATTTTCTACGATTTCATCGATTTTATTTATTGTTAATGACACCATATATTATTGTGAATTCGGTGTTCTGGGCATTTCTTTCTTTTACAATACAATTATTATTATTTCATTTAATTTGTACATATCCTATAGCATTATCACCATAGGATTCTCTTGATAATTTACAAAATAAATAATAATTACTTAAAATAAGTAGTTATACTTTTAAAAACAATTTTGCAGTATTTAACAAATTTGTTATAACCAACGGTATTCATTTATTTACGTTTGTGCGGCGCCTTTTATTTCTGTTAAGTTGAACCGCGAATCATTTTTAAGAAATTCTCCTAGCATAAAAATATCCACTCTGAACAAGCTGTTCGATGTAGCCTTCAAATGTTCTTTTTCCATTACTAAATGGCTTAATAAACTGTTCCTGCACGATTACTAACGTTAAAGCTAGCTTTACAAAACTACACAGTGGATCTGGTTTGTATAACGTTGAATATGTTGTATATTGTGATGATACGATGATTAAATCGCTTCACACCTATCCAGTATTCCTTCTATATCTTTCATTTATAGTTTTTATAATACAACGGAGATAAACAATTCTCCCGGTGTAGAACGATTTAATTATCGTAAACGCCTATAAAGAACTAACAGGTGCGTTTCAGTACTGGCTCATGACATCACGACCAATAGGCGTTACGTTCTTGAAACTGCCATTGAATTCGTAAATGTTTCAAATTTGTAAAGTATTTTAAACAACTTTCTGATTATTTTTGAATGTTTTATTATTACAAACGAATCTCTGTGACGATTTACTTTCATTGTTTCCAAAAAAAGAAAGCATTTTCTGATATATGAAAGTACCCAATAATAAATTTAATTTTCAAAAAAACTTTTAGAAGAAGAAAATCATAAAAAATTAAAAAGTAATGGGATAATGTATAGTCTCCCAACAGAATTTATTTTTATTTAAGCTATATAAGCTATTAAAGCTAACTTTTACAAATAACCTTGAGGTAATTACATCTTCAGGCTCGATTAATTTGAATTATAATTTTTTTTGGATAATGTGTTTTAACTTTTTATCAGTCATTTTGATAATTTCAATTGACGTTTAATTTTTAATTTTTAAACGTATCTTGACAAAGAATTAAATAAATAAAACAGTATGAAATAATGATTAAAACGATTTTTGGACATCACGATGAAAATAATGTATTGATTTCAAAGGAAATGTACTTACACTTCATTCGAAATTAATACACTGTTTTTATCGTGATGTCCAAAAATCTTTTAAACAATTGAATATTATTTTATTTTAAACTATTTTATTTATTTATTTATTTAATCCTCTAACTGACAAGATATGTTCAGAACTTAAAAATTAAACCACAATTGAAATTATTAAAACGACTGATGAAAAGTTAAAACACATTATCTGAAAAAATTTATAATCCAACATAATCAAGCTTGAAGTTGTAATAATCTCAAGGTTATTTACGAAAACGTTACCTGTAATAGCTTATATATCATAAAGAAAAATAAATTCTGTTGAGAGACTATATATTATCTCATTTTTTTAAATTCTTAACCCAACTTCATTACTAAATCATATTTAAATCCGAGGATCGAGGGGTTACGTTATCGAAACAGCATATTTAAATCTATCACTATAAACTCTGCACTTGTTTTATAAATACCTCTGTCTTGGAAATTGTAAGATAGTTTTTGCCATTCTATGTTAATTACACATGTTATAAATAAAGGCTCTTCAGGTTCTTTTTATATAATTATCAAAAACGTGTTTCCACATGAGTAAAATAAAAGTCTCGCGAATTTATTGCGTTCGGCTGCTCTCTGTCTCTAGAACTTTTCGCTCGTATGTAATTGACCTTTGCTACGTAATTTACTATTAAATTAGGCATGTCCTATACAAGAAATATTTGTGCTTCTTTTAAATACAAAACTGGTACGGTTTCTTGAGGATAAATGAGTAATAGTAAAGATCATTATCAATTATTTGATTATGCAGCTAATAAAATTTGTAGATACAGGACTAATCAGTTCTTTACCGTGTGTTAGTAAAATATTGTGACTGTTGCTTTTAAGCTGGTAGTAAATTAATCAAAAATGAGTTAGTTCAAACAAAACTTTTCAGTTCACAATTAGTGTTTGATATTAATATTGGTTTTCTAATCCGCTTCAGTTTCTGGTGTAAATTATTTTGTCCACTAGTTGTAATCAATTCGTTCAGAAAATAAATTAACTAACCACAATCTTCTGTAATTTTATTTATTTATTTTAACAAACTTTGTTAAAAAACTAACAATCCGTTCATTTGCCACTATTTCGACTTGACTTTGACGGATGCCATCTTATTTCATTCTTCAAGTTGAACTAACGTAGTTCATTTCTATTTATAGAAGCGCTGCCAATTTTCGATGGTGTACTAAGTCAAAAACAATTACAACATAAAATAAACACCTGTTATAAGAAAATGTATAGTGTAAAATGCCTTCAATATATTTTTAAAATATTAAAATTCATTTTCACATCACTTACTTTAAAAAGCAGTGAGCATTGTTCAAATTTTAGTTAAGGTTCGTACATGAATAAATATCGCTCGAAAGGTAAATAATGGCGAAAAAGTATCTTTCTAGAATTAATTAAATTATAATTTAATAAGACAGAAATGGTGTAATTAAAAGTATTTAACTAAATACATATATGAGTTGATATACTGTTGTCCAGTAGTTCAATTCTAATATGCGTTTATCAATAAAATGCGAATATGTACCAAATAATACTGAATAATTAACAACCTGTCGGCTTAAGGATAGGTAATCAATTTTATTAAGTAAGCACGTTAATTTTCTAATGTTCATCAAATATTAAAGTAAACATTTAAGGTAAACATAGCGAATGTATATGGAGGTACATTTGAATTACTAATTATACAAATTGTAATAATTGTTGAATACATATTTACACAGCTAGATACAGTTGGAAATTATGTGCTTAACAAATATAAGTAGATATATAAGTAGATATTTGTAAATGTAATGGTATATCCAGAAATATCTTCTTGTAAAATAATAATATAATTTTCCAACCCATATAACCATTTTTGGTAAAATCGTTGTCGCCAGTTTATAATAGATGATAGATTATTCGCTTTATCAATTCTATGATAGCAAAATTAATGTTTTGGATTAATTCTTTCACATCCATTTATTTATTACAACTTACAGTTATCATTTTTCATTATTATTAAATCAAAATAATTAAAATAAAAATGACGATGTTCACAATATTTATTTTAGAAGTATATTTTCGAATTCGGTTATTTTGTAGATTTTCAAATGGAAAACCTAGCTGTGTTACTGATGACAATAACCTTTATTCTGTACTAATACATATGGTACGCCTTTAGGGAAATTTAAATATTGAAAGAAAATGTTTACTAGCCGTTGTTGAAAAATGCAGAGAAATGATGATCAACTCACCAGATGCATCAGTTCGTAAACTTGCATGGCGAGTTGATCTAGTTCCTATATATTGAATCATTATGGGAAAGGACTTAAAATTGCACCCCTTCAAAGTAAAAGTCGTTCTAGAATTGCGCTCCCTGACTTAAAAATTAGAAGAAAAATTTCTCAGTGCTTCATACGAAACATGACCAGCTGGAAATATACGATTTTACACAAGATCAGGTTCTGCCTTGGAGATTAATTAATTTTCAAAATACATGAATGCTGAGCTAAGAAAATACGAGGGTAGCACCGATTATTTCTGCAAACTAATAAAACAAAATGTAGTCAAAAATTATTTTTATTATTGTTTTTCAAAATATTCGCCCTTAAACTCTTCTTGAGTTACTTCAGATATAAGGTTTTTGAAGCTCTCCACTGTACCTTCTGGGCTTGCAAATCGTACACCAAGCATTTTATCCTTTAGTCTGGGAAATAAAAAGAAATATGAAGGTGCCAGGTCTGGACTATATGGCGGATGATCTAGTAATTTTAATCCGGAAGCTTTTAAAAATTCGTTTGTTTGACGTGCTGTATGACTTGAAGCATTGTCGTGATGAAGGACAATCTCCGATCTACGCCGTCGTAAACGAGCATTTTGAATAACATCTGGCAGACATACTGTCGTGTACCATTCTACGGTAATCATACGTTTATTTTCAAGCATGACTGTTGTGATAGGTCGTGATTTTGAGAAGAAACTGGTTACCATTTATTCCAACACTTCGAGATTTCTTCACTTTGAGTGGATTAGGTTCTGTTGGAAATACCCATTGAGCCGACTGCCGTTTTGATTCCGGTTGAAATGCATATATTCATATTTCATTACCAGTAATGATGTTATAAACGGCTTTCGACCTACTTCCATCATATTTCTTAAGCATTTTTTACACCATTCCACTTGGTATTGTTTTTGTTCCTGTGTTAAATTATGCGGTATTCACCGACAACAGAGTTTCCTCACACCCAAATGATTGTGTAAAATCCTTTTTATTGCAGTCATGCCAATACCCAAGGTGATCCTAATAATCCTATACGTGACTCCATTGTCGCTTTGAATCGTCGATATCTGAGATTGGCCTTCCTTCGCGAAAATCGTCATTAACTGAAACCGTTTGAAATTTAAATTCGTTATACTAGTTGTAAATACTCCTCTGAGAAGAAGCTTCATCACCAAATGCAGCACGAAGTCTTGAAACGCTTTGTTTTGGAGTTAAAGAACTTTTAAAATCATAGTAAATCATGGCTCTA